>CM076737.1:13561582-13687094 GCA_038501795.1 Pseudopleuronectes americanus
TTTGACTGCACACTGGTTTCAACCCAGCAACAGATTCATGGAATGAGATGAACAACGATCCCATATAGCTGTAATACTCCGGTGTTCACATAAAAACACAGATTTAGCTTTGAGGGTCTGTTGATCAGTAATAATATCTCAGCAGGAGAAACCTTGAAACACGACTGTCTCTCGGATTCCAGCAGCTCCACCACTGGATGACACGCGGTGCTTTTCTGGGTTGGAAATCATCCATAAAGAAGGAATAAGATCTGCTGTCACAGGCACTGACGCTCACACTCGTCTCGTTTCCACCAAGGCCCCAATCTCCATCTCCTCTGTGCCGTTAAAGAGCAGCACCCCCAACAAACCCCACCCGGGGCTTAGACACAGTGGATGAGCTAAACCCCTCTGGAACGAGCGGCAGCTTCTCTCTCCGGTGACAAACGATGACAAATGGAAGCGTCTGCGATGAAGTGACGGCCCGGCTCTGTCTCTGAAACAAAGAGGGGTTCAAAGGCAGAGCGTGGATTTGGGTTTGTTGTGTGGATGCATCAGTAGAAGAGGATTTACAGACGTCTGTCTGTCGCTCTGTGGAGTCGACAGCTTCATCTCAGAGGAGACGGCCTTCGTGAACAACTGAGCTCCTGTCAGACAGCTTCCAGAGAGGGTCCGAGTCTGTTGCTCCACACATTGTCCAGAATCAAGAACAAGAACAGATTGAATAGTTTAAAAACTCTAGAACAGTTTGAATCGACTCTAGAGCAGTTTGAATGATTCTATAATAGTTAGAATAGAATCAAGAACAGTTTGAATAGTTTAAACACTCTAGAACCAGTTGAATAGACTCTAGAACAGTTTGAATGATTCTAGAACAGTTAGAATAGACTATAAGAGTTTGAATGGACTCTAGAACAGTTTCTTTCCCTGAGCCATAAGAAAATCTTAACTTAATATCATGTGTTGACATTTTTTTTTATTCTAAAGTATTTATTAGTATTTCTTGGTTTGTGTTTTTGGTTGAATTTGTTTTATTTTTATCTAAATATCCATGGTCATAGTGCTGTTGTATTCTATTCCATACAAACCTTTGACATCAGACTTCATTGGGGTGTGTTTCCCTGTGACTGTGTCGACTTTGTGTTGACTCTGTGGTAAATATCCCCACCCCCTCGCTTAGCTCGGCTGCTCAGTGAAACAAGAATCTGTCTCGACAAGTCACGGAGACTTGAATGAGTCTCAGAGACACAACCACTGATCTGAATGTCAACAGCAGTGTCACCCCACCCTGCACATTCAGGTTCTGGAGCTGCCAGCGCTCGTCTCTTTTAAAACTGGGACTCGCACATGACAAGTTATTCTACAATTTAAAATCTACTAATTTATTAAATGTATGTGACATCTATTGTCTTTTATTTCAAAAAAAAGTTAGAAAACATCCTCCATTAAGTTTCTTTCATTTCAGTTTTAATAAATTAAAACACGAGACTCAGGAGATTCTTTAAAACACGTTCATATCATCTTTAATACTCGTTTCAAAACAAGTGACTCAAAAGGGAAAAGCAGCTTCGTCAAACCCTGGTAACTTCCTGACGACCTCACAGGGAACTAACACTCGCTCTTTCTGTGTCTCACAGGAAACGTGTCCCCTGAAATTCTCTGTTGTCCCTCAGTTGACTCCCCTCCCCCACGACCATAGCAGGCGAGTGGAATATGGACAGGAAGCTGGACGGGTCAAATCCAGGACCATCATAGGAAAAACTGGATCATCAGCTTGTTATCTCCGTCCTTCATATCAAGTCCTTGAGCAAGGCACTAAGCCAGAGTTCACCTACTCACCCCCTCAAAGTCTGATTGACAGTTTTGCCTGTAGACTGCAGAACAAGAGGCCTCCACTTCCTCCCTTTGTACAGAAATGAAGCCAAAACATCCTGGATGTGGGTGCCGCCATCTTGGACGTCATCTGGAGACAGAATCTGAACAAATAAAAAAACTATCAGAAACATGAACATCATCGTGTGATTAGAAGTTACTTTGAGAAACATCTTTTACCTTTTCAGTTTGGTTCGTGTCTCATCTGCTGACACAGAGGAGACAGGGTTCATGACCTGCACTGCAGCCAGCCACCAGGGGGCGATCGAGATGATCTGGCCTCACTTTTGTGAAGCTGCCATCTCGTCCATCTTCTCCGTCTCTGACTTAACTTCCCCTCTGGGCGTCTCAGAGGAAAAAAATATTTTCCGAGAGGCTGCATGAATCTAGAACCTGGTGTCTAGACGCACCTGTTTACATCCCTGGGTTGTTTAATGGGATTTAAACCCACCAGCCGCTCGGCAGCGTTTGTGTTGGCAGGAAACGGCTCAGCGACAACCCTCATGCCCCCTGATTCTTTCTTTCTTTCTTTCCTCTCTCTCTCTTCTCAAGGAGCAGACAGAAAAATGCAAAAAATGCAGCAGTGTGACCTGAGCCCACAGATCAGGGTTTATTTTTAGGACGGGCGCCTCACTCCCTTTTCTGCTCCACCCAAACTTTTCTCATTATCTGCTATCGGGACTGGCTCATGCAGAGATAATGAGCGAATGCCTGCTCGCCTCGTCACTAATGGGACGTCGGAATTTCAGCTCAAAACATGGACATTAATATGTTTTCAAGTTTAATTCCTGACAAATCCGACCTGAGGCCCGTTTCCTTCACTACACTGAGGTTACAGGGATTTTAGTCCTGGAGGAAATGAAGTTTCTGACCTGTGGCATGTTCTCATGGCAGAATGTACATGCAGGTGTTGAATATGACTGGAATACCATTTATATGTCCCATAAGAATACACTATGATAATGTACAGCATCATGTGGCCTTTTTCCTATTTTACTTATAAGAACATTTGTATTCTTGTATTATATTCCCAAATGTGACTCAAATAAATATCTGTCCTTCCACACGTGTTCTTCCAAAAGGCCTGAAGTGTAAATGTCTGGCACCTCTGGAAAATAAACAAAATAAACCTGTCCGTGCTCTTCTTGTATTAACCACGAGTAGACGAGCGAGGAGCATCTCGTCTGGAGCAGGTCGGGTGAGTCACGCCGGCGCCTGAGGGAGTCGCTCTGTGGGAACGTCAGCGTGGGAGAGTCGAACCGACAACCCAACGCTCTGCTGCTGAAAGGCTGCCCTGCCAGTGTGGGATTATCAGAGGGCCTGTTCATATAGAAACACACACAATGACACACACACACACACACACACTTCTCATGGTCGCGGTTATTAGAGATCTTACTGATTCTTTACAAAGCAAAATATCTATATGGAAAAAATAAAACCTTAAGCTCAGACAATGAAAGTACATGTATGAACCTTATGTACTTAAATACTTAAATTAAACTACTACCCAACTTTTCTCTCACACTATACTTGATCTATACAAACTATAACAAAAACACACTTTGAATAGGCTGACAGAGCCCAGAAGAAAATTACTATAAATATGTATTTATTATTATATTTTAAAGATTTTCGTCTTTAACTTTAACTTTACCTTAAACATTTATCAACAACATTTTAAGCTTTAAAAACTCATTTTAGGGGACTGTTAAATACTGTGTGGTATTTAACTGTACAAATACAACAAAGTGTGAGGGTATAAATGACCGAAAACTAGTAAATTATATTATAAAAACTAAAGTATGATACCGTGTGAAGTAGTGGCTGATTATAGAACCAGGAAATACTTTTTTTTAAAACTCCCACTAGTGCTCTGAGAGCAGGAGCATTCCACAGACTGGGTGTTCGGGTGTTCGGCTCCACTCGGATCCATTCGGCAGCGCTCGGCTGTGGGGCAGAGGGCAGGCAGTGGGAGTGCGGAGCTCCGGAGACGAGCACGCACGCACACACACACACACAGACACACACCTGGTCTGACCGAGGAGGGGAGTTCACACAGGTGAGTTCACGCGGATTCGAACTTGTGACAAACGTCTGACACACTTCTCTGTCCGTGCGTCGGAGGAGGAGGAGGAGGAGCGGAGCGGCGGAGCTTTTACGCACGGAGAGAAAGTGGTCGTTCCTTTTTTAATTGGTGCGTAAAAGTTGAGAGGAAAGTGCGAGGACTTTATTTTTGTATTGTGGGGAAAGTTTTAAAAGTTGTGTATTTGTGCTGACACTATTTCCGTGAACCTGTCAGCAGCGCCCGGGTTAACCACTGGAGGAATGCGGAGCCGCTAGAACCGGGGAGCGGAGCTGGAACCTCACATCGACCCGAACCAACCTTTCATTCGGAACCAAGTTGGCGAGCGAGTGAGTCTCTTCCGGACAGGAGCATGGCCACCGGCGGGTTCAAGCCCAACGCCACCGACTTCCTGGAGGAGTGGAAGGCGAAGAGGGAGAAAATGAGAGCCAAGATGCTGGGGGACATCGCGGCAGCCACCGGGGCTCCAATGGGCTCCGGCCCCGGGAACAACGGCCGCCTCGCCGTCGGAGCCGTGCCGGGCACCGAGCTCACCAACCACGGCAACCCGGAGCGAAGCGCCTCCTCCGGGAACTGCCTCCCCTCCTCCCACTCGGTGGCTCGGTCCTCCTCCGGCTCGGCTCTGAGGAGACCCGAGGAGGACGCAGTGCACCTCCCCGCTCCCCCTGCAGCCGCCGCGGCCAGCCACCTGAAGAAGGCCCCGCCTCAGCCGGAGCCAGCTCCGTGCGCCTCCCCGGACTCCAGCCCCGCGATGGCGTGCAACGACAGCGACAAGGAGAGCCCCTCACCCGGGAAGGGCAAGGAGAAGAAGAGCAGCGGCCCCAGCGCCAGGAAGGGCAAGGGTCAGATCGAGAAGAGGAAGCTGAGGGAGAAGAGGAGATCCACAGGTGTCGTCAGCATGCCGTCCACCGAGGTGAGTCCATGTGCACAGGTGAGACACATGTCCTCACGTCCTGAGGGTTCTGTCACAGACCCAGAGTCAGACAGGAGGCCTGAGCTGCTTCTGGAGGTCTGAGCCCAACACGGATCCTGATTTATGAGCATAAACATCTTAAAAACCCTTAAATGTCACTAATAAACCGAATCAGGTCCCTGCTGGGGTCTGAGTGAAGCGTTGCGTAGTAAACTAAACAAGTTATTATCATGTTTCATGTCATAATTTCATTGCTAATGAAGTCGTTCGGTCTATATTTTGTCACTAAATGGGTCAAAAGCCCACCGTTAGGATCCAGAACCCATTAGGACGTCCTCAACTTGTCCTTAAGTCCAAAAGTTTAAGGTAAAAACATCGATATCCAGCCTGGATCAGTGACTCTTCTTCCATCCTGTTCTCCTCAGTTTGCTGTTAAACACCTAAACTGTGAGATCCAGAGCGTCGATCGGTGGCTGTTGCGTAGAGTGAAGCATCTCCGGGTGTGTTTTTGTTGTGTTTGTGTGTTTGCTCCTGTGATTTGGCTGTTGTTGCTCCTTTTTGTAACTTTATATCCAAGTTATTCTTCAGCTTGTCGAGCTTGTTTAGCATCTTGGGGAAGATGTTGGGAAAGTCTTCTCACTTTAACACATTAAGTGTGTGTGTCTGTGTGTGCGATTGTGGGTCCATAAATAATTCAAACAAAAAAGAAAAATAGCACTTGTTTTGTCAAAGTCTCAGAATTCCTCTCATACATGTGTATCCGCTCTAATCGAAATGAAAGCAGCTCTCAGATGTTGGGGAGAGAAGCTAAAGACCGAGGGGGGTAGTATGTGTGATTGTGTGTGTTTTGTGTGTTTGTGTGTGTGTGTGTTTGGAAGGCGTTCATTGTTATTGAATTTAAATCATGTCAGACTCTTGCCTAATTCCTGTGGTTCACACACACATTCAGGAACTCTGATACGCAGCTGTGCCAGCCAACACACACACACACACACACACACACACACACACACACACACACACACACACACACACACACACAACTTCAGAGAACATTACAATGACTCACATTGATTTCCTGAGTTACTTTAACTGATAAACAGATGTAGGTCCCCCACAATATGTGTTTATAATACTTTTCATTGACCTCCATCCATTGTGGACGGCCTAACTTTAACCTAACCACCACCACCACTCCCATCTCACCACTAATCCCATCAGCAGCAGCAGCACCTCCTCTGAGAGCTTGACCAGTTTGTCGGTCGGTGCTCCACATCCTGTCATTAGGTGCTGAGCCTAATTTTTATTGTGATATTTTCAAAATAAAGGTGTTTTTTCCAAGGAGTTTGACCTTTGCCCTTTAACGACAATAAGTGTAAATCATTGTCTCGCACTGAGGCTCTGGACGAGGGGCCACATGACCTGGTTGGCCCCGGGGCCCCCGACACATCCTGATCACAGAATAGATCTGATCTACAACAATTGAAAGCAGGAAATGTTTAGGATTTTTACCTTTTTAAATTATGTATATAGACATTTATGTGTCTTCTGGAGGATTTAGAGGATTCAACCCTTTTCCTCACAGATATAATTTACTACGAAAACAGTTTCATTCTTTTATTGGATTCAGATTTTTGCTTCAAAGCCACATTTCTTCCTCCTCCCTTCTCTGAAACATGTGACCTGTTCCTGACGATTCATTATTCTTTTGACACATAAACATATGAAACTAAATAAAAGCACAGTTGATTTAATGCAACTTACACAACAGAAGCTTCATCTCTCAGATCTCACAGCTTGAGATCCTTGAGAAACATAATAATGTCAAAAACTAGAAGATCAACATTCCCCCTTTTCCGCCTCTCGACCTGTTGCACGTATATAAAAGAGCGGAGGATGCAAATGAAGCCTCCCTCTCACAGCCGCTCTTTGTGACCAGTGGTCAGGTGTGAATGGAGATGCCTGGGATTATCTCCTCTCCCCGCTCGCTCCCTGCAGAATAATGGCTGCTGATCTGGATTTTTTCCGAGCATCTGCGGAACCCAATCTTCTTCCGGTCGGAGGCTACAATGAACCGATAACAGCTCCGTGCTTTCCTGGGAGAAGAGGCACGGCATCGATCGATACAAAGCTCCCTCTCTGCAGAAAGGTGTCTCCTTCCTTTGCCCCCCCCACCCCCGCCCGCCGCCTCCGACTGGAAGCCATTGTTGTGGACACTGACCTCTGACCTGCTCCCGACGTGCTTATGCAACGCAGGAATGTGGAAGCGGGGAGAGAGAGAGCGTGTGGCGTTCGAGCATCTCTGTGAAGCTTCGATCGCCCCTCTCTCTGAACACGTATCGGGTTGTGATGTCAGCGTGTTTTTTTGCGTTAGTCACGCCGGGTGATTGTGATTCATGTCGCTCATTGTGCAGACCTCTTTTTGTTTTTGTTTGTTTTTTAACGACCTCGGTGAGTTATGAGGCCGCGCTCGGACGCCCCTGCCAGGCGAGTGTGAACCTTTTTTGTTTTCATGTGGATGACTGGACCCCTGCCCCACAGAGGCTGCTGGTGCTGCCGGGGCAGGGTGGAGCCCAACCGGCCCCCGGCTGCAGCAGCAGCAATCTGTCTGCAGCGTCACGGCGGAGGTCAACAGGTCCATCAGGCGATACTGTGCCGGGCGCTCGGGCAGTTAACACTCTGATGACAGGAGGACACGGCAGACAACAGGGGCCTTGTTCAGACCTGAGCCTGGGACTCAGACACACTTTAATGTCTTTTAAATATCTAGGCCAGCTTTGCCCAAACTCAAAATCCTAGAAATATGTATAAAATGAGATATCGGAAGAATTGTTTATTGTTTTTCCTCAGCGTTGAAGGAAACGAGCCGGGAACCTTCTGTTTTATAACAAACCACAGATTTCTATGAACCTCTACGATCCTGCAGCACTTTGTTTATTGCACGCTCTCAATTTACAGCTGAGCAGAAGAATGTTAATTTGCATTGGGTGGAGCGTGTTCCACTTGCTTCTCCAAACAAGGCCACATCATCCCAGTAAATACCACAGGGGTTTTATCACAGACTGAGGTGAGCAAGAAGCTTTTTTAAGGCAGAGCATCGCGTTCCCCTCGTTTCTCTTGTCGTTTGGACAACAGGGAAACTAAACTCTTTTTAATTAATACACATGTTTCTCCACGTGAAGCTTCCCCCAAAGCCTTTTAGTCCGGTTGACGTCTTTGGAACGAGTCCTGGATTGTTTACGAGGGTCTCGTCACTGGAAAAGTTTCAGATGGACGAACAAATCGTCTCAAAAGAGCTGTTCTGTGAAATTCCAGAGGAGGAGAAGGAGGAGGAGGAGGAAAGAGGAAGTGTTGCTCGCCTGCCTCTGCGATGAGGTGGTTACCAGCCCCGGCTCGTTTCCACACTCAGCACCTCGTAAAAATACACCGCACCTCCGTAATGGGCCGTGACTCGTGGTTTTGTGTAGTTTTGCAGGATTGTTACGTAAACTTCAGTTCCTATTAAAGTGACCCCTGGCTGGTGGAGCGTCCATAATGTTGATAGATGGGATGAGAAGGAAAGAGGCTGTGAGGAGACAAACCTCACAGAAATCAGTACCTTTGTGCGGTGGATTAATATCAGATTCATAGTGTGTGGGTATTTTCTGGTATTTTCAATTTTGAGAATCCAGAGTGAAAGTTTTGGTTCCTTTTGATTATTCATGTTTATACTTTTCAGATTGTGTCCAAGTCGTTAAAAAGCTTTTCCCTGAGCTAAATTTAGACTTAGGTGGAAATGCACCGAATTCCTGCAAAGATTCTTTCTTCTTTTTTAAAGTTCCTGCAGTTGAAACGCAGCTTTTGCTTTATTTCTCTTTCTTCACCAGAGGAAGAGTTTTTTAGAAGATTTGTATCTGCCACAGACAGAGTTGGTGTTTGTCTGGGTGTGACCATGATGTTTAAAGTAGAGTTTCTGTTCTGGGGCATCGCCTGCTTGATATTTACTGTCGGACGTCGGCAGTTATTTGCACACGAGGCTCAAAGTCTGCTCCGGATCTGGGTCACTGCTCTTTAGTTATGTCTCCCCGGGAGCAGACGGTAGATTATTACTGAAGAACAACCTCCTGCACTTCACCCACAGGAATGCACAGTCATGCAAAACCTGCAAGTCTGAGCCCAAGTCCAGAACAAGACGTTTCCCTGCAGGTTCGTCCCAGAACTCTGGTCCAGTCTTTGTCCCCTTGAGGACACACGACCAGTAGGATCCACTGTTTGCAAAGGGAGAAGCTCCTGAACCTTCAGTTGCCCGGTCGTTTTCCATCTGGCTAATCTTTAACTCCCCGAGTGTTTGGCTCATTCACCATCAGTCCCCAGGTTATTGTGTTGTTTTTGGCTAGAAACTCAGAAATAAGGTCACAGGCCTGTAGAGCGGGAAACCATCGATCCCGAGGAATCGTCACCGGTCGAGGACGCCACGCCGATCAAACCGGTTCAACCCGCTGCGCCACATTACCCGAGTAAATATTTAACCGGATCCACGTGGACGGTTAAATATTTAACTCTTCTCGTTAATTCCCCTCCTCGTTACCGGCGTTCACACTGGGACCATTAACACGATCCAGTAGTGCTGACATGCAGTTTTGCACAAATGTGAGTTTGGGGTTTGAATCCTGATTAACGGAGGCGTGAGGAGATCGGTTTCACGCTCTGCTCTTCGGGGAAACACGGCGCCCCCTGTTGTGTGACCTTTGTAGTCGTTCGACAACTCGCAGACGCACACAAACACACTCAGGGCGGGGAGGTTAGGTAAGAGAGTCACTGATTAGAGGAGCAGGGTCCAGTGCGTGTGCAGTGATTTTGTGCGACTGTAGCATGTAACCTATTTGTCGGACATTCCTGTGTGTTTGCTGACGACTGCGCGGAATTTGTGAGTCAGCCCTAATCAGGCCACTCTGCATGATTAGGCACATTTGGGAGCCCTGACTATTTGTGTTCATTAAAGTAGAATTACTTGGAGACCCCACTCTCCCTTGTCTCCCACTCCCCTCGTCTATTCTCGATGCTGTTCACATTCCACATGTGTGTGTGTCTGTGGTCGGCTTTGTTTGGAGGATTCAAGAAAAATAAGTAAAGCTGCTTTCAGACCCCGAACAGATCGGCTTTTCAGAATCTTCCCCCTCGTACATGAGAAGTTGAATTTATATCTAAAACAAAACAAGGTTCTGCTTCGGTTCTGTTTGCTGACCCGGTGCGTTTCCCACATAAACAAGAAGAGCAGCTGACTCTAAAGCCAGATTGAGATCGACTCCTCTTTCTTCATCCTGAGATATCTGTGCTATTCCAGTTTTCAAGTCTTTTCACCATGTCTGAAATCAGCTAAAGTGCAAGAAGTATCATTTAAAACATCGTGAGGAATGAAGTTGGTTTGATAGAAACCGGAGCCGCGGCCCTGAGGTTCCTGTTTGATGGCGTTTCAGTCACAGCTCTGCTCACTGGGCCGGTTTGTTGCACGAGGGACAATAAGCCTCAGTGAAGTTTTGTCTGAGTGAATGCACATCGACAGACGGATTCTGTCCCACAAGGGTTTCCACGGCACTGCTCCTGTGTGTGTTATGTCACCACGGATACGCGGCGGCTCCTGATAACGGGGTTACACGATGTGACCCGAGCTGGACCTGACGAGCGACGCACACAAAACGTAATTTCCTCCCCCGGGTTCAGTTCAGAGGTGAAAGAAGCCGAGGACTCAGACGGAGGAATGTTCGGATGTTTGGTTTGGCAGCTTCACTTCTCGTTTCTTTAACCGCAGAGACGACAAACTTCATTTAAAGAATAAACTCTTCAAATCAAAACAAGCAGGATTTATTAGAACAAGATATTTGAGGTTTTTATGAGGTAATTTAGGCCCGAGGATGAAAATACGGTTTGATTCTCAGCTCGCCCCCCCGAAGGTTTTGATGGACTGTGGAGGATTTGGTTTGAGAGACGGCGAGCGGGCCACATGCAGTCGAGCATCAAACAGACGCAGGAATTCACTTGATCCCTTGAAATCGAATAAATATGTGGCTCTAAACTCGCCGAGCGCTCGGGGCCTTGATCTTTAAGCTTTTTTCTTTTCCAACAAAGGAGCCAGAGGAGGTTCTACCTGTTCCCCAGCTCGTTGGCTGAGTCTCTCTGTTTGTTCACGCACCACCCCACGTGTGTGTGTGTGTGTGTGTGCGTTGTGTTGTGTTGTGTCGTCTTAATCAATTGGACACACAACTCTGCAGGCGACTGATCTGACTCTGCACCACCCACCGAGTCGGGCTTCTCTCGTCCTGCTGGACCTGGAGAAATTACTTTTGGGATTTGTGTTCATTTCCTTTTCTTGGTTCCATCGCAGCAGTTTGCATCGAGTGTGTGTGTGTGTGTGTGTGTACCTGAATGAGAGTGTGACCCAGCTGCTGAGATACCAGCCCGTAGAATCAATACAGTTTCTTTAGCAACGTGTAAACAAACAAGAAGCCGGGCCAGGGCTCTCAGTGGTGACAGAGAGTCGGTCCACGCCCTGTTGGTGGAGGCTCGTCCAGCCCAGTGCACACAGCATCAGGAGGACAATGGTGTTTTCACTGCTCTGTACGTCAGCTCAGTGATTGAAGGTAGTCGACAGATAATTGAGGACGTTCCAGGAGGTTCACGTCCATGTTAGGTCGACCTTTTAACACCACACAGTGAACAGCATGTCGTGTTTTCTATTTAAAAACATCTCATTATATAATAAATGCCGTAGCGGATGTTTTCCCCCTTTTTAGTTTTTAATCTGCTGCTGTTTGGGCACAAATCTGTGTCCGATTGAAAGTGCGGCGGTGTTTCATGTTCAGAGAAAGAGAAGCTGAGGTGTAATCGTCCCTGTGGCGTCTGACGGCCTCTTAAAAGATTCATAGCCGGTGAAACTTCTGGGCTCAGCGTGACGGATTCCATTTCCGTGGATCGTACGCTCTCCCTTCCTCCATATGTGTCGAATCCTTTCACTTTCTCTTTGTGTTTCTTCAACCTGCTTCATGGTATTTGGCCTTTTGACGTATCCAGTTTATATTTGTTCTCTCCTCCTCCTCCTCCAGTTCTAATGAAAACCCTGTCGTCCTCAAACGCCTCATTTGTGAACCAGTCCTCTGGCCTGCACACAAATGCATCAGTGGTTTGTTTGCGTCCACAGATTTTCATTGTGCGACCTCATAAGTAAACATGAGGAAAACCTGTGTGTGTGTGTTTGTGTGTGTGTGTGTGTGTGGGGGGTTGTGTGTCCTCTCCCATCGTTCTCTGTTTCCTTTTCCCTCCGCCCTCCTCTTTCCTCCGTCGGTCCAGTAGCCAGACGGTGGAGCTGTCCTGGTCCACGATGGATGGGCCCGGTGTCACTGGTCTCCGTCTGTCCACTGGGCCGGATTCATCTTCCTGGTGTCAAACTGAAAGGTCACGCCATCGAGTGCAAACAGTCGTCAGGCCGCCATCGCCTGGAGGACAGAGCGCGAGGGCTGCACGGCCTCCTGGGAATTCTGCTGAGTGGCTACCGAACGTCCAAATGAACTCTTTACCATACAACTGGTGGAATAAGGAACTGCAGCCATTTAAATAACAGTGAACATACTCTTTATTTATTTCCATTTTTCATTTTTTTCATATTTCCGAGCTCATGTTCCCGTGTCACAGTTCGTCTTCAGTGGAGAGTAGAGAAAAGGCACCGGACTGGAATCTGTTCCCAGTCTGAGCTACTGGCAGCTGGAGTTCAGCCCTGGAACCACAGTTTGGTTTGTCCAACACAAAGGCCTCTGCACACAATGCTCCTGCCGCTGGAATGCAAAACATGCTTTAACTGTTTCCGATACTGTACGTGTGAGTGTTGTGTTGCAGGGTTAATGGAACTCAGCAACACAACGCTGACGCACAAACAAAGCCTGGAACCACTGTTACACAACAGTATATTACAGAGACTTTATCTTTCAGCTGATGTTGTTGTTATTTAGTCTTTAATTTTGTTAATTGGTGTGACTAACTAACACAGACAGTTTTGAAGTTCTTACTCATGTTGTTGATAAATAATTCTCCATTTTAAAAGCAAGGGGGGGGGGTTGAAATGATTCTTCATTAATCGTGATCGAGATAAAAAAGAATCGTATCAGCATTCTTGACTTCAAAAGGAAACTTTATTCAAACAGGAAGTGTTGACATGAGTGCGTCTGGAAGTCGAGCTCCTCTGGGACGCTCAACAACATGATTGTGTTGCTGTGGTTTTGGTCTCGCCTGCTGACTCACGGGCCGAACCTCCCGTGGCCCAGACGTCCTGTTCTCTCCGTTCTCCCTCAGGAGGAGAAGCAAGGATCTGCACCTTCATCACTCGCCCACGCTCCTCCTCTTCACTCGGGGTTAGGAAGAGGAGAGGATCGATTTGCCCAGTTACATAACGTTACAGAGCAGCAGGCTTGTTGACACTCGTCCGTCAGACACACACATTGTTTTTGTGGGGATTTCACGCAGGAGTGTGAGTCGGCAGCTGTGTTGACTTAACGTCTGGGTTCTGATTTCCAGCAGGAACGTTGATGGACGTGTCTCCGAGTCTCCGAGCTCGTCCAGGAGCCGCTCTGTGCTTTCCATTAATCTGCTCCTGTTCTCCAGCAGCCGGATTCCTCATTTGCATGAAAATCCCTGGCTCTCTCTCTCTCTCTCTCTCATTCTTTCTCTCTCTCTCTTTCTTTCTCTCTTCTCTTTCAGCGAACAGATAAAGAGCTTTAGTCTTTAAATATTAAGAGGCTACAATCAGCTGTCTGGTTAGTTCTTAGGTTTCAGGCGCTGTAACCTGACACCTTTCACTTTCTAAACTCAAACTTCTGAGTGTCACGTCAGCCACTGGTTGAGCTGCCGTTTGGAAGTTTGGAGCCATAATAACCATTATTTGAGAAGTGAGGGGGTGGAGCCTGAATGCAGGTCATGCGTCTCCTAATTGATGCCATAACAACAGAGTGAAACATCGTGATTGACAGCTGAGACGAACTCGAACAACGTCTTGTGGATTCAAGTGTATATATATATATACAGTTTATCCTCTGAATACTTAAGTTAATCTTATATTCTGGCAAATATTTATGTTTCATAAAAGATTTGTTCCACCTCTTCACGTGGTGTTGACTTTAGACTCGGTTTGGAAACGTGACACCATGTGACCCGAGCACCTGAAGGCGTCTGGATCCTCTGCTGCTGCACCGACTGTAGATTAAACTTCTTTACAGAATCTGTTTTTGTAATTAAGTTCAGGCTTTTGAAGAGTTTGGGCCTCGGGGAGACGCCGGCGTCCACATTCTTCTGCTTTGCACACTTTGTCTTCCCCCCCCCCTCCACCCCCCAGGCCTGATGAGCAGTTGGTCTTCTTCCAAGGACATCCATTATCGAACTACTGAACTAATTCACTCGATCTCTCTCGCTCTTTCTCCCTCCTCTCCTTCCGAATCCAGCCCCTGTTCTTTTAGACTCTGCCGGGCGAGATAAGCCTCGGCAGGGCAGCTGGGGTCGTGGAACACTGCGTATTGACGGCGGCCATTTCTGTTCAGCGCCGCCGAGAATATACAGTTCATTTGTTCAGACCCCGGTGGTATAATTTACCCCCCCCGAGTCTCAGGAGGAGGAGCCGGCGTCCTCATGAATGACAAACGGAGCTTTGAGAGTTCACGCCGACTCCCTCGCTCTCTGCTTTCTCACCTCAGACCTCCAGCCGGCTGCTGAAAGACCCACAGAGTTTATTACCAGTTTCCGAGGGGTGGGGGGGGGCTGCTGCCGTCATCAGGCACCTGTCTGTGACGTCCTGGGTCTCGTTTGTCTTTGTGTCCAGGTTACAGGAGCCTCAGGGCCTGAAGAGCCTCGGGGAAACCGGGTAGCCTTTTCTAATCCAACATTCCCCGCAGCTTTTAGTTTTTTTTAAGGCTGATAACCAGGCAGACGCAGTGATAACCATCCACATCCTCTCTTATTTGTATGTAAATACGAGGATGCATCGATGCGTTGAATCAGACGTAGCGAGCTGGAAGGAAATGGAAGAGGGGAAAGTTTTTTATATATTCTCCTGCTGCAGGTCGGTGCTCTGACTCTGTGCCGTTGCACCGGCCCCGGGTGCCGCGGCGAGGAATGCACTAATCATGCAACGCCCTCGCCAGCTGCCTTTTGTCTGCGTTTGTAAAACCGAAACAAACACAACCCCCCCCCCTCGGGTTTCAACCGATCCCCTCTGCCTGTGTAACTCACAGTGACGTGGAGGGAGAGAGAGAAAAGTGGACGGAGCGGGAAGTGGTCATTGTCCTGGTCTTCCAGGAAGAGGCTGGACCCCCCTCACCCCCCTCACCCCCACCCATCCCTGCCTCTCCACCCTTTAGCTTCCCATTCCTGTCTTCTTCTCTTGTCGTGACGGGAAGGGTTGTATTCACTCTCTCTCTCAGACTCATCACCTGTCCTCCCTCAAATGTTTTAGTATTTCTTCTTTATTTGAAAAGGGACAGTTTAGAATTAATATTCATTAAAATGTAAGGTCGTAGTTTCTGGTTCAGTTTGTTACCGTAGAGCTGAAGAGAAGCTTTAAACCCCCCAAAGACATTCTTATTCTATCATTTCCCTGAATATGATTTCATAAAAGTTCATGAATTATTATTCCACGTCAAAAACTTTCCATCTTGCAATGTTGTAGAAATTGAAAAACAAAAATCCTGGATCCGCACCAAAACTGAGCAGGCTCTTTTCTACCCATTTATCCTTGTGATGTAAACGTCAATACCCAGCCATGTCCACAGGGGGCGCACTGACCCCCATGTTGAATGCACGAACCCCGAAGTTTGTGATTGTGCCGACTCTTTGCGTCGACTAAGTGACAGCAGCGCCACCTGCTGGGAGGGAATGTGGAATTAGGTTTGATTTACTTTCCTCTGCTGAAGTGTAAAACTTCCCCGAGCGTCTTCCTCCCTGCGTCTGATGAAACTCTGGCACCAGTCGCAGTTTCACCAAAAATAAATCTTGTGCTGGACGGTTTCAGGCCTGAAGCTCCGTTCGTTTTCCATCAGTCTCAAGTTTTTCCAGTTTCTCTGGTTTGTCCCTCTGATTATTTTCCGTTCGGTTTCGACAGTGAAAAGAGTTTTGAGGCAGTTTTGTGAATTTCTCCCTCGTGGCGCCGTCGTCTAATTGAATTATTGCTTTTTGTGCAGCAAGTTAATTATATTTGCTTTGTTTTGTGTATTTTTTTTGGAAAGAATGAGTGAGTCACTGAACCACTGATGAATTCTACATATTCAGTCTTATCAGTGCGTCTGGCTGCACTTCATTTCCAACATGTTGAAGCGTTTTTTCTAATTTTACATCAGAATTCTGATTGAATATTGTTTCCTACATAAAAAAGAAAAGAATGGAAAATGATTTCCTCCTTCATCAGCAGCAGATTCTTGTCTGATTTGGTCGTTTGTCTCTTCTTCTCTCAACTTATTGAAGCTCAGAAGTTTTTCCTCCACATATTATTCAAAGTGACGTGAGCTGCACTGGTTCCAGTTTCCTGTTCTCCTTTCACCAGTCTGATGCCACGGTGTGTCATATTACAGCTCAGGTCAGTGTCAGGTGACTCACTACCTGCTCACTTTCACCTCGGCCGTCATAAAGAACAGATCTTCTCTTGATGATTCGGTTAAAATCCAGGTTTAAGTCATTTTAAGGGTTTAGAAGATTCTGTGTATTTTTCCTGGAAAAGTCTGAAGAATCAAAGCTTCACAAACGTCTGAGCTGAAACCAAAGCTGCAGATGTTCATCATAACGTTTCTGTTGATATGACTTAACTACAAGAGCCAGTTCTACTGTGATACAGCTGTGAGTCATAAACAACATCCTCATGTGGAAGTTGACCTGTGAAGCTTCAGGACAAAGTCGATAAACTTTATCAAACGATATACGATTGAAGCCTAATGTGGTTTATAAAGGGTAGAACAGCGTGTTCTGACAGGATGTGTTTGTCTCTGTGTGTGTCTGTGTGTGTTTGTGTCTCTGTGTGTGTGTGTGTTTCTCTGTGTGTGTGTTTGATAGGGAAATAAAACACATCTAAACCAACATTAGGCGTCTTCTGTGTTAAGAACAAACACCCGTCAGTGACTCAAACACCACAGACATATCAAATGACTTCTGAAGACACAGAGATGAATTTAATCAATGAGCCGCCTGCGTCTCATTAAAGCACCGACTTTAATTTCAGGTTAATGTGAGTAAAGTGGTTTTTTGGTGCTTAAGCGTCACCAACAAAACACACGATAAGCTCGGTATCGAATTAAGAGGAATCACTGGATGAAGTGGGAGCTGTCATTTTGATTTCTGTTCATTTTCAGTCCTTCAATGTGAGAGCGTTTCAACCTTTTCAAGCAATAACACACATTTATTGATGTATTTTCCAAAACAAAATATTTCACGATCAAACCAAAAGCAAACTAATCTCATAGAAAGAAGAAAGAACATTGGAGATTATAAAAAATAACCCTAATAGGTCAGGGTTTAATATGCACAAGTGGGAAAATAGTTGCCATGTAGAAAGTTCAACGTCCAAACTGTCTTTATTGTCCCCGAGGGGCAATTAACTGTGCAGCCAGAATTAAGCAGATAATAACAATAAATACATCAACTGTACAAAAGTCATATGGCAGCAGATCTGTTAGAACTCACAAAACAGCTTTTGGCTGAAATCGTCTTGTTCAGGCCTCTTTAAAAAGTTAGAGACGTATAATGTGTCTTTTATTTTATACGACAACACTCCTGAAAGTCATTTTATACCATTAAAACCTCACAAACACATATTCTTCCTTCAGGAGAAACAGTTCAGGTCCACTGTTATTAGTGGACAAAGGAGGATTAACAGGTATTTAAGGGGATATATCTATAAAGCTCAAATGTTAATATTTGTCTTTCCTCCTTCAGAGCTCACACCTTTAGCCAATTTGTTTTTTTTTACGGCCTCTGTAAACACAAAGAGCCAATATCTGACAAGCGGTTATGTAACAGGGAATATAACCATGTCCAACACAAGGAAGTACAAGGCAAAGAATAATAAACCCCAGTGTTAACTATTAAACTTTCATCCAACTTCGTGAACGTCACCGAACAAACTGCAAACACGGCATCAACGTGGTGAACGCTCTCTTCCTGTCGGGTTCGGCTCACGTGCAGAACGTCCTGCAGTAAAAAGTCAAATATGTAAAACAACAGGAACACATGCAGCGGGGTTATGTAACAGTCCTAACCGACCCTACGTGGCTTTTCTAATTATAGTTTATTACTTTGACTCTATAATCTTCTCCGAGGACGTTGTGGTGACTTAGTCGTCAATAGAAAATCGGCAGATAAAGATGTGAAGTTACGTTTTATGTAAAGAAATAAAAATATGTCCGGGGCCGCAGGCGAGTGAAAGATCAGTCGGGACGTCTTCCTTAGAAACTGGTTCATTTTGAATTCCTGCAGCACATTAATAATATTATTATTCCCACATTCACTGATTAATTTGCTTGTTTTGGTTCCGGCCCCGCTGAGATACTTGAGGCCCGGTTCAGCTCCTTCGGTCCAAATTCCACTTTCTCCTCAGGGAAATCCGTTTAACGGTTGTTTTTGTGGTTCCAAATTGCAGCGATGATTGCTCCGGAGAAGTTTGCCCGGAGGAGAGCAGATGGGCGCTCGTGAGTTTTCTTTTTCTCCGGCGTGTCGCTCCTGCCCTTGAGGGATGTGGAGAGAGCAGCCCCAAAAAGATAAGGGCCCGGTTTGACCCCATTAACGCCGGGAAGGATGTAATCGGGAGGGAGAGAGAGGGAGAGGGAGGGGGGGTGCTGGCATGCAAGCTTTGCTACCTCCAGTGGAAATTACATAACATAATCACAGGCTACACACACACAGACACACACAGACAGGCTTCCCCATCCAGCTTCTCCTGCTGTTATCAAACCTCCCCCCCACTCGGTGCTGAGGAGCCTCCAGTGATGCTCGGCCACATGTTTGTCCATTTCCTCGTTCCTGTGACCGGGCGCATAACGGTTGCTTATCCATGTTAGTTTTCGTGTCCTCTATTTATTTCATCCTTTAACTATGAGCCGATCACGTGAGGGGTTATTCGGCCCTGGCGGAGGGATACGCTCTCCTGAGTGACGTGGTTTTTTTCTCCCCTGAATTCCTTCATGTGGAGGAATTATCCTCCCGGCCCCCGAAAACTACAAAAACCACAAACTGGTTGAGAAGGACTTTTATAATCTGCACCACACACAAGAGCCTCGTTCCTTTTTAAAGCCACACCGGCCCTCAGAAATGGAGGCGTCCGTCCTCGAGGACACACAGACGCACAACAGATGTTCTGTGCACGGGGTAGAAAGAGATGACTTGACAAAACAGGAGGACGATATACAGGAAGGTAAAGAAAATGCAAAGCTACAAGAAAAATGTGGATCTGAAAAGACAAACAGCATCGTCCAGGATCTGCTGAATAGAACGAGATTCCTTTGCAAACCACAAAGACTAATAAACCACCAGATACTTTATTCATGTGTGCTTTTCTTGTTGAGACAGATTTCCATGGACCTCCTGTGCTCGGCCTCTGGGCTGTTTTCATCACCCCGGCCTCACATCAAAACACAGGCACCGGGAGGAGACATGTTTGTTTCTCTGCTCGTACGTGGAGTTGGTTGAATGCCAGTGTTGGCAAAGCCTCGTCTGTCTGTCTGTCTCCCCCCCCCCGCCCGGCCTGAGGGTCCGGCACGCTGAGCAGAACCAGTGCACGAGCAGCGTGGAGCTCACCTCCCGGGCTGCGGCTCTGTTGTCCTGGGTTTTCATACGTGTGTGTGTTGAAGTGAGATAAGAGTGTACCTGCTGCTGGAGTGAGGCTGGAGTCCAAGTCTGTTTTCATTGTGAAGATGAAGATAAAACGACTTCTAGAGCTCAAACCTTTTTGGATCTTTGTGTGAAGCTGATCCAGATCAAGATGGTAGGGACGTGAAAAATGTGCGGCACTGATTTCTTAAGAATTTTACAGTTTAACAACAGACTCTATTATCAATAACTATAAATAAATAGAAAACAGAAATGCAACCAAATGTACAGAACTTAAATTGAGAGAATGATATAGATTAACTGATTCGAATAGGGAGGTCAAAGGTCAAGGTCGCGCCTCTTGAACACGATATCTCAAATCTGCTTGGAGGAAATTTCTTCAGATTTGGATCAGTTGATAATCTGATTAGATTTTAGGGGTCAAAGGTCACGGTGACCTCATAAGAGTCACATGGTTCTTTATTCCAACCCATACGCCGACAGTGAAGTTTGTGAAAAGCTTGTTTTTTATCTTTCTGGCTCTAATCTCCTAACATCTTGGAAACTGGTTCTCCTCAGGGACCCTCAGCCTGTCTCGTCTTATTATCGTCTCTGTTTGTGTCTCCTTGTCCTTTTTTTTCATTTTCCAGCTGCACACATTGTCTTCGATGGGGAATCCAGTCTGTGTTTTGCCGCAGCGGTCAGTGGCCACACGGGTTCGATGCTTCCAGCAGACGTGGTTTCCATGTTCGGCCGCTGCACAGGAGTGAAGGAAGAGCTTATTTTCCTTAAGTGTCTGCTGCTCGTCTCTGCCGAGCGAGAAGACTCTGGAGAGAATCTGGTGGAAACAGCCAAAGTAAACCCACAGGAAGCTGATGTGTCCTGCTGCCGTGGCTCAGGGGATCAACTCCTGCTTGATTGAAATTCCTCTGATAATAGAACATTGCTCGACCTCCTTACGGAACCATCACTCTCTGCTTGGCCAGTTGGGACGCACTCTTCGCTACCCTGGCGTCCTCTTGGCTCCTGAATGCTCCTGCATGTTTCTCATTAGTGCGTTTTCTCCTGTTGATGATTTCTCTTCACTCAGACGTGCAGTCGCAGCCGAGCGCCCGGTTACTGAGCTGTCACAGCTGATTCTGCTGCTTCACTGTCAGACGTGAACTCGGGGAACTCGGCGTCACTCAGCGTTCTGATGGGAAAGAGCTTTTTCGGGGGCTTAAACGTCTCGGTTTTAAAAAGTGAAGACACATCAGAGCAAACTTCAGATTCAGACTGACGTTATGGACCCACAAGAGCTTTTATAAAAATCTGCAGCAGGGCTCAACATCCATGTTTGAAAACAAATACAGAAAAGCAGGAAGTGATTGTGGCTGGAATTTGTCTTAGAAGGTTCATTTGGTTTTGTTCTGTTTGTTCTTTCTGAGAGTGACTCACTTATTTAATCTGTTTTCTATGAAGCTGGAACAGGGAGAGAGAGAGAACCATTGGACACTGGAGGATGTGGTTTAATTACTCAGGAGCGTTGTGTTGTGTTGTGTTTGTTGTTTGTATATTTCGTCCTCTTTGCTCGGCAGCGGCCTCACGGAGCAACCCGACAATCTGTGAAAGCCGTTTGCACTGAGGTCGCTGCTCCCGGTTCTGCCGCCTCCTGGACGCTCCGGTCCCCGGCTCTGCTCCTTCTCAAATGTGTCTGTGGTTCTTTTGAGAGGTCTGTGAAACCTGAATAGTCCCAGAGTTGTCGGGGCGCTGAATGAGAGCGAGCCGCCGGCCAACAAACCAGAGCGTCCGCGGCCAAGAAACACGACGGCCGCTGCAGAGAGGCAGCGAGGACTGAGAGAAGCACTTGGCCCTAGGACCGCCTCGTTCGGGTTAGATAAACGGAGTCAACAGAGAAGGGTTTCTGCTCCTCAAGTATCTGAGCCTCACGCTGGCCCTGAATATACGCTCTCTTATGAGGGGTCCATTGTGAGGACAAGCTCGTTCAGGAGGCTTTGTGAGGCTGGAATAGAAACAGAGCACAGGTCTAAGATGCCAGATGTTAAACAGCCCATCACGCTGTGGGCCCGGGCGGCGATTGGTCGAGCACGTGAGGAGATACCAGACATTCCGAGGAGGACATACACACAGAAGTGGCCACGGCTCGGGGTCAGAGGTCACATGGTAGAGATAAGCTGTTATTAACTCTGTTTGGCTCAAGATGTCGCTGCTATCCGTCCGTGACCCGGCCTCGTGGTTCCCGGCACAAACAGGCAGATACGTCCTGAAAGGCTGAATTTGAAACGAGGCTCAGTTTATCTCACAGTTTAAATCCATCTTGACCTTTAGGTTTTACTGTCTGCATCTGAAGATATTAATAATGTGGACAGCTTGTGGTTCTTGAGGAGGAGAAGCAGCAGGATGTTGGATGCTCCATCTTTGCCCTTTTGTCTTTTTTCCTTCCTCTCTGTGGATTTTTAGCTGCTTGTGTGTCTTTTTCCCAAATCCTTCCCAGTGTTCAGGCGACGGGGGGGAACAGGGTAGAAGAACAACAGGGTGACTCCACTCTGCGGTTTTCCTCCTGGGTTTGTGCTTTCTGCGGAGCGTTGCAGAAAACCCCATCAGGACAGGAAGGAACCAGAAGTGCACATGGCAGCACTGAGGGCGAAAACAAGATTAGGAGGTTTAGACAAAACACAGGACCCACTCTCCCCGGCAGCCATCACCACCACCACCGGCACGCCGTCTCTCCCTGGAGGTCGAGTTACAGCCGTGCTGGTCTGTGGTCGGGACGCACAGATGTTACAACCATCGAAGCGGCTGTTCTAACGGAGGGGGGAAGCGGTTATTACACAATGAGGATTAGCATCAGTAAGGAACACGTCAGAAAAACAAACAAATTCATCAAACGTCACTTCTTATTCCTGCTGATTTAACTTTAGTAAACATTTTACATTGTTTTAAACATTTGAAATTATTAGTTTTACTCATTAAAACCCTGTAAATGATCAATATTTATGAATTCCAGGCAGCCATTGATTGATTTTCATTTAGATCTGTTTAATGATCCATCACAGTGACCCTCTGGTGTTGGTTTAAAAAAACTGGAACACGACATCAACACAGTGAAAACAGAAGTTTGTTTAAAGAGGTCGATAGAGCAGCTCCCTCACAGATCATTGTCACTTTGTACCATCTCCTGTTCGTCTCCAGAGAAAACAAACATCGGACTTTTCCTAATGGGGCTTGTAACCACAACCTGGATCCTCCCACATCCAGACGCAGGTCGGTTGTGTGTTTACGAGGGCGAGACTCGAGCAAATACACAAAGATAAAGAGCTCCTGGTGCACAGAGAGAGAGAGAGAGAGAGAGAGACAGGAGGGATCGGTCTATTTCCTGCAAGGACCCTGTTTTACACCTGGAGGAAACTGAATGGAAAACACTTTTTTAGATCTTTATTGTGTAAGTTTTCACCTCACTCGTGTTGTCGGAGTTTAACTGAGATTCAGGAGCAGGAAGATTTTAGATAACAAGTTTTAAAATGTCCTAAAAGGCAGAAAGACGTCTCACACGAGAACATTAATGGAAAAAACATGGATGTAAAAGCCAAAACACAAATGTCACAACACAGATTTGAAGCAGCCACTGGCTCGACTGGTTTTTCCACAAACAAACTCACTCACAGTGCAGGAAGGAACTGAACATTTCTATTGTGGCTCACATTCTGCTGTGGTTGTGTTTTTGCGTTGTTTGTTTTGTGGTATTTATCTCTTTTGCATAAATACAACAAATTATTTATTGGAGATTTGAGGCGAAACAGTATAATGACGCAAATCTGCATAATTTCCCGGCATCATCGAGCATCATATCATCCATTAGTGATGTTTTTACAGTTGTTCACTCTTCTCTTCCTCGGCTCTGTGTGGTGAAACCCTCCAGCGCAGGATTCTGCCCGAACCTGATAATGATTGTTTTGCTCTGGAGGTTGTCAGATAAAAACGCTGCTGTGTTACAGATGCAGTGTTTAGTGGATTGTTGTTCAGCTGAGCACACGCGGTTAGAAACTCTGTGGCACTGTTCTGGTGAGGGTCAGAGGCACAGCAGGGGGCGTGGGGGGGCAAGTTTAAAGCTGGAGTCAGTTGCTCTGGAACTTCTCCTGCCAGAGACACAGAGTTTCTAACTCTCTTTACACAACCGCTGCCCCTCTCCGACCCCCGGTGAGGACGTTAGAGACCAGAGAACACGTTTGGCAAACTGCAGAATCGGCAGAGATCTGTTTCCCAGACGCAGAGCGGCTCACGCAGGCAGATGGAGAATCTGTGCCGGAGCTCCGAGACTGTCTGGAGGAATGTTGCTGATGCTGCCCGTCCCCGGGTCAACAATCACAGCCGGACCCCTGCTGTTTTGCTTTTCTGAATAACTGGTCCCCCCCCCAGGCCCCCTCCTCTCATTCTGTGGTCTGGCTGGGTGGAAATGAGAGGAACTCTCTTTGATTTCTTGAGAATGTTTCGACTCGGTCCCCAAACACCAGTGAACCGACCACATCAGGCCTTTATAGATCCTGAGGAATCTGAGCTGTGAAGGTGTTAAATCTGAAAAGTCAACAGCTTTAGTGTTTGTTGATGTATTTAAATTACTTTTCTGTTTTCCTTAACCCTCTGAAAACAGATTTACCACCAGACAGGTCACAGGAGATTGTTGTTTTCATGATCCTGTTTTAAGACCTCGATTTACAACTTTATCAAGAGAGTAGCAGAGAAAAATGTTCTTATCTCAAAGACTATTTACACTCAAGTTTTTATAGTTCAAGTAAGTGTTGAGATATGTTTTGTTAATCTGTTGGATCAGTATTTATATGTTTATTTAGCAAAAGTGTCAGAAAACAAGTGGAAAAACTTTTTTGCATCCAAGATTAAATGTAATATTCTTGCCACAGATCAGTGAAAAGTCCTCTCACATATTTTTTAAAACTGTGAAATCACGTCTCACTCCTGCTGAGAGTTGCTGCCCCTCCTCTGGACTCTGACCCCTGACCCCTGACCTTAGTGTCCTGTCACACCTGAGCTGAGTCTGTCTGTACTGAGCTCTTCTCTCATGGATCATCTTTAATGGAGTCACTGAGCTGCAGCGAGTGGCAGGTGATTATCACACGTGAGTCATTAAGCTGCTGAATGGGACTCGACCTCAGGCCGAGCTGCCCTCTGCTTGTTTAGGAATAAATCAGACTGCTAAGTGGACGGGGGCCCTGGCACCATGACCAGGCAGCTTCCACAGTATGTCCATGCTGGCTGATGAAGAGGAGGCTGAGGTTATGAGGGGGTAGAATTGAATATATAGTCTACTGCCATGTTCATAGCCTTTATGGAATTTACATTTCTCAGGAGCGCTTTCTGCTGAACACTGGGACGACATCAAGAGCAGCCAGAGTTTCCAGAGTTTCCAGAGATTACAGACGGACACGGCTACTGACACTGGAGCAGAGGAGGATTCGTGTTTTACATGTTTCACATTGAGTAAACACTCTCATGAGGCCCTGACACTCCGTGGCTGTAAACAGGAAGCAGAGAGGATTCTGGGAAAAATAACTGGCTGCTTGTTTTCAGCTGTTTTAATCTCTTGAATCAACATGATGCTGTTTATAGTAGAGAACGAGTTTACAGGACTGTTGACTGTTTTATCTTAAACTCCACTAAATATCATACATATCAATTGTAATAATGATAATATTTATATAATACTTCTCAGGAGAAAGTTTGAAAATACTTCCCATATATAGAAAACCACTAGAAAAGGAAATCTATATGTGTCTTTATAAGTTTATCTCTCAAACTCAACCTGTAATTTACACAATAAAACCATGTGAGGTCAGAATATGTAAAGTGATTCATTATCCAGCAGTTCAGCCACGAAGAGCTCGACTCATCGATCAGCTTCAGGACAACGATATTTAATAACACGTGAAACCGCACGACTCATAACCAAACTAAGTCAAACCATCAGTCCGGCTGTTTCTCCTTCATCCGTCTTTTTATCTGTTTGATTCCGAGTTACGAAAGCGGCCAAAGAACATTGGGTTTGATGAAGTCTGGAGCAGAACTGAACCTTATATGGCTGCGCATGCATTGTCCTCTCCCTTCAATCTGGAACAGAAGAAAACGAAATATTACTACAGCGAAATGTGCCGCGTCTCAATCCAAAATAAACTTTCAGATTCCACAATTTCCACATTCCAGGCGAGTGGGTGCGTAGCAGGGAGGTTAGTCACTGCACAATCCACTGACTTCTGTTTCATGTCATTTTTAACTCGGGGGGGGGCGGGGGGGGGAACATTTTCATTTTATTTCCAACTTATTGTTTCGTCCAAATCCTGAGACGCTGCCTTGTGAAGCCGGCTGCTGCAGGGGAAAGTAGAGCAGAATGCAAACACATGTACAGACTTTTATTCAATTATTGAACCATTTCTTTTTTTAATTTTACTGTTGCTTTTTGCAGGGGAAGCGTCACACAATATGACTTCAGCTATATCTTCTATTCTATTCTCCAAATTCTTTTATAGTTTTTGCACAATCCTGAATAAAGACAGACGAACCTCCGTGGTGGAGATGATAGAGGGGACTATTTCCTGCACATGCATGTCCGAGATGAAGGCCGTGAGGAAGAGGAGAGAAGTAAACATTCCGCTCTGTGAGAAATGGTGTTTTCCCTCAGGACCACTGATAAAGCGTTTGGCAGGAAAGGCTTTAGAAACGACTGCATTCCTCCTCAAGCTATTTTTTACCAATAAAGGGCTGTTGAGTGGGTAACGTTTGTTTCGCCCAGTCGCGTGGAACAGGAAGCACTGGTTTGCTCTGTGCCCCTCTGGGAGTTCGGACCCCGGTCTCTGTCTCTCGTCACCGTCCAACCAATCCGTCCTAATGTCTGCAGCTCTGTCTGGACCACGCGTCTTCATCTGAACCCGCTAGCTCTACGGGAGCACATATTTCATGATAAAGCTAAGAAACCAGAAGTTGGAGGTTTTCCCAGGTGACGTCAAAGATCTATCCAGAAATAATGAAAGAAATGAAAGGGATGTTTGCACTCCGTTTGTTTGCTCTTGTCTTTTATTGTGTTTTCAAAGAGACATTCCTCTTGGTCAGTAAAAATCCCCTCTGCCTGTCCTCGCGTCGCTCTGTGTCCTGAGCCGACTCTGGCTAGTGTTTGAGCTGCGGCCCCCTCTGGGATTCCTGGAAGTGAATGTGATTGTGTCTTAAGAAGATTAAGAAGAGAAGAGGCAGAGGTCACCGGGGCTGTGATGGTGGGAAGGGACCGAGTCAACTGGGGTTCTCTTCAGGGAGTCCGCTAGAATATTAGGGACACGATTTCCAATATGATAAATTGAACGATATATTTGAATAGATGTCTTTATCAAACTCTTATGACAAAGAAATGAGGCTTGATATTCATAAATAATTATCTAGCTCTCATTTTACACAGACAAAAGCAATCAATAAAAGAGTGAAGATAATAAATATCTGATCAAAATGACAAATCAAGACAATATGACAAAATAGATCTGAATGTCAAGATAAAATATAAATCATAAAATCGTAAAACACTTTATAGAAGCCAGACTAAATACTTGGATATTTAATTTATGTTAAAACCCATGAATCAGTACGGCTCGAGCACAAGAAAGCAGAGTTCTTGGTGTATAAATATGATTAAATGTTAAAGTCTACTCGTATGAAATGAACCAAGTATGAAATGGAAGCTTCACAAGACAAGAAGTCTCATGATTTTTCTTCCATCTCATCTTCCCTCAGAGTCTGGACGAGCTGGACGACGACGACCCCCCCCGGGGAGAAGGACAAGAGGGAGGAGGAGCTGGTCCAGGCCAACACCTTCCAGAACGAGGCCATGGCCGCTGACCCCGCCACCGGCCACTTACTGGTGAGACGTGACACGAGACACACACACACACACACACACTGAAGTGTTCACTCAGGCTGAAGTGTGTGTCATCCCACTGATGCGTCCGTGCTGCCAAACGGAGGCAGTGTTGCTCAGGGAGACACCGGCAGGTTCCAGGAGCTTGTGTGAGAGAAGCTGCACAGATGCAGATGTGTCTTCACGTTTCATCATCGCGGTGAAATCCGGTAAAAGCAAACAAAAAAGAAAAACGGCCCAAAATGTTGTTGAAGCGACTCGATGATCGAAAAGAGCAGATCCTCTGTTTCTAATGAGGATAAACTAAAACCCAGAGATAAAATAATAACCTCCTAACTCCATCAGATTCAGATTGGGTTCTTCCTGATCATTGCTTGATAAAGGACCTTTTTGTTTTTCATTATTAGTTACAGCCCTTAAAAACAAAGTGAAGAGGTTCGTTCCTCAGCGTCCGGATCTGTTCTTACTTCTCAACAACGTGAACCAGACACCGGTGACTACTGCAAAGTGACTCCTTCAGTTTTTTGGCAAGCCGCTCAGTGTTTACTTAATGAAAAGTGAAGCTTCTCCCCCCCCCGATGTGTCCAGGAGTGTTTCTGAAGAACAGAGGCGATAAATTAATTAGTGTGAATCAAACCAAACCAGGAACAGACACACTCAGAACTTCAGGGCTCATTATCTTCGAAAGAGGAGTTCACATTCAGTCGTGTCTCTAATTTTAAAAACCCACTCTCGAGTCGCACACGGTGATTTTCAATAAGACTCAAAGAAACAGGAGGAAATGAAAAGCATCCAACTGTGTAACAGCGACTGAAACCTCCTCCGCCCTGTGTGTGGGTTTCTGTAAAGACATAATCCGGCTGATATGAAAATTGAGCGAATACAGAATAAATATGAATCAAATCGAGGTTCCAGACAGATCGGCTGCTCTGCATCAGGGGGCTTATTCTGTCCGGGGGGGGGGCAAAGGCTTGTGTACGAAGCATGTACACAGAGTCTGCAGACGGCACCTGCTGAGATGTGCCCCGCAGAAATAAAACGCCAAGAAGCGAAGGATTTGATTATTTACACAAAGACGTCTGAGCGTAAACAAACAAACGAACGAGGCCCCTCGGTGGAATCATCTCTCTGCAGCTTGGCCTCGGATCTGAGGACACGTCCACTCGTGTCTGCAGGATTCTATCGTCACAACACGAGGCCCTCAACGTGGACCAGATGCAGGAGAAACCATTAGACGTCTCCATGGGGGGGGTCCAGTGCCAGCTCTGCTCGTGAGGAGGCAGTTGAGAGCGTCACGGCTCCAGTGTGGTCGGAGGATTTACTACATCCCAAAAAATGTGCTCGTCGTCTCAGGCTCCATTTATCACGACGATGTGATGGAGAACATCCTGTCCGGCCTCTCAGCCGTTATCAAGATACAGTGTGCGGTGGAACAAGTTTTAAATATGAAGCTTGGTTCTGCTTGTGTGATGGAAACTCCAGAAAGGATCCCGGCTACGATTCAAGTATTTAAATTCTGCCCACGACGTCTTTTCTGGGACACATGTAAACAGTTTGATATATTCACATATTTGTGCATGTGGCAGGACACGCATCTCTGACATGTGTGGCCCGGTCAGAGCACCATGTGGTCCTGGTTTATCGAGCCCTCGCCCCCTCCCCTCGTGGGTTCGAGTCCGACATGGAAACCTGCTGCAGCGATCCAGCAGCCGGCAGCGTACAGAACATTCCTTCACCATCATCTGCTTTTAATGTGTCCGCAGCACTGAGCTCCACCCTCTCTCTCTTTGTTCCTCTCCTCCTTCACCTGCAAACCTCGTTCTGCCGACGACCTCCAATGAGACTCGTGCCAATTAACCAATTAAAACACAAAGATATGTCTTTAGGCTTCAAACCAGGAAGTCTGCAGCGTAGAGAAGAAGGTAAACTAGAATAACTTTGTGAGACAGAACTGCAGAGCATCTCCTCTATAGAAACAGAGCAGGTAGAACGTGCTCGCAGCAAACAGCAGGTTTTAGTTGTCTGTACTGATTCAGTGGATAAAGCTCCTCTGCTTCATCTGTTCTCTTTTGTTTCTACTCTTCTTAACGTCTGAATGATGACTGACACAGACTCACACATCTGCTCACCACTCTGACCTTCTCCTATATCGTTGTTTTGACCCTCCACTTCCTGCCCTGGAATATGAAACGATGATGAATATAGATAATTATGTTCGGTTACATATTGGAAACCAGCAGCAGACTGGTTTTCTGGGTCTCAATTTATACTGGACTGTGAAAGCAATACACACATTTACATTTAGACAGCATTTTGTATTCCTACACTCAGATCTGTTTTTGACACGTATCTGTTTTAGGAGGAACCCGGCTCTGAAAACTATATGAACCATAACCCAAATAAAAATGCCTCTGGTTCTCTCTTATCTTACTTTTTTACTGTGGGACTGAGCTGAGCCCATTTGTTTGTCATGTGATGCAAGCTTCTTAAATCAGACATAAACAAGCAATTAAGAAAAACTGTGACGGACATTTTTCGAATATTACAATGAAAGTTAATCTTATCTTCAGACTAAAAAGTGAGACACTGACCTTATGGACTTGTCTTGGTCCTTTAAAGGAGACGCATTCTGTCCTCAGTCTGTCGATCGCTGCAGCTCCTCTCCTCAGCCTCTGTCTGAAACACTGGGTTTTAGCTCCTGTCTCTTTAAGCCAGTGTTTACACAGATTTTTTTAAGATACAGCGCCATCTATCGCCCTTAGACTAGATTGCTTGTGACACCTTGTGGAAAAATATTGAACTTCTCTGACCGGTGCAGGGTTGACGTCTTCTCCATGAAACAATATCTTTTAAAATGCCAGTTTCTAAACCCAAGTGCTGCAGCTGACTGATCTCTTACTGCGCTCCGTCTGAGTAGATCTGCCAGGGGAGGGGGGGCCCGAGCCGGGGACAGATGAGGGTCAGGATTTCATCCACAGGTAACGAATGACGTGTCACAGAGACAGAGACGCTGGTGCATGCCAAGCGTCGGCCACCGGTCCTTTCCCTTGCGTCTGCTCTAAGCCGAGCTCTGACTGATGGAGGGCGGCCGAGCCGAGGCTCCTCAATCAAACCCGGGACCCTTCGCTGCACCACACCCGAGGACAGAGCGGCTTCGTATTCATCTCACAGCGTCTCCACGACACACACCGCATTGTTTTCTCAGGGGAAATCGCTATTTTACCAAAGGGGATGGCGTTGCCGCTCCATACGTCTAAACAATCTTTTAGATCACATACATAATGGGAAGAGAAGATAAACATGAACCTCGGTGTCGCAGAAAACTAAATTTCTCATCCGGGGGCGATCGGGCTCCTGCAGAACTATTAAATGCAGCAAAGCATCTCGTCCATATATCAGCTGAGCGGCTGCGATTCACCGGAGTTCAGACGCGACCCAGAGGCTTTCTCTGAATGCTGCTCCTGATAAATGTCTGTTATCCTGTAGATGGGATTTTGTGTTATTCCTCTTTTTGGGGGGCGAACCAACACAACCCGAGGCACGAGAGCACACAACAGACGACAACTCAAACCGCTCTGCCATGTTTTCCGAGAGATGGAATTGAAGACTTGTGTTACAGATATGGCCTGTCCCTTTAACTAAGTTGATGTGCTGAGTGACGTATTAACCCTAAGCATTGTGGGTAGTGCACCTGTGCATTGTGGGTAGGGCGATAGATCGTGTGTGACAACGAAAAGTGATGGAACACCTAACGGTGATGGAAGTGTGACTCCAGCGAAATAAAGAAGTGGCGGTGTTAAACTCCATAAAACGTCTCCTACTCCTTGATAAAGTGGTCCGGACGGCTGGTTACCGGCAGAGACAACGAGCCTAGACAACAGTGAGCTTCCAACTACGGTTAAGAAGCCGAGATACTGCGCCAGGAAGGTAACATTGGGGGCTCGTCCGGGATGACTTCAAGGCAAGTTTGGAGCGGATTAACGGAGGAGACGTCGGCGCTCGGAGCTAATGCTAATGTGGTGAGACCATACTCCGACACGAATCCGTTTCTGGCGGACATTCAAGAGGCTGCCCGGGTTAGCGCGGACATCGCTGACCGGGCGCGCGGAGGATACGCCGGGGACGGCGACACCACTAACCCCTTCATGACGAGCATGGAGCTAACGTTAGCTGCGCATGGAGCAGCAGATCACGGCTGCGGCGCGCCATCACTGGCGCCCTCAAACCCTTTCATCACGCCGACACACAAGCAAGTGCCCACGAACAGTGAGTTTATAAGCGCTTTTCAGCGCAATTGTGACTGCTTAAAGAACATTGCATCCACACCGATGAAAGCTGTGCAAAGCGGGGTAAATAACCCGACTAAGCCAGCCAACCCTTTCATTTCAACGGACAATATTCATTCTATGTCGGCAAACCCATCCGATTCAGCCTACGCATCGTGCCTTCAGCCAGCCGTGGCACCTTTCACCCCATGTATGCCCCAACATGTTACACAACATTATGGAGCACAAGTTCAACCCAGCCCAGCCGCACACTGTGGAGCAGCACCGCGACGGAGCGTGGAGTTTGATCGGTGTGAATGTGGCCAGACTGACAGGAGGGCTCTGCATGAACCACGCAGCTGCCCAGCACGTGCAGCGCGGGAGCGTGAATATATGGACAATAGTGATGATGATGACCGTTATGGAGAGAGAGAAAGAATCCCCACATTACACCCAAGTCAGTTTGATGGGACGGGCTCATGGAAAGAGTTCCTTTACCAGTTTGAAAGTTGTGCTAAAGCAAACCACTGGTCAGAAAAGACTATGACTGTTCAGCTAAGATTCAACCTGACCGGCGCCGCAGGTGCTATCGTCCACAAGAATCCTAGATCTGCTCGGTGGAGTTATCAGAGGATTGTGAATGAGATTGAGGCAGCCTACGGGCCGTGCTCCGAATATGCTGCAGCCATCGGCATCGAACTGAGACAGAGGGTCAGAGGAGCAGGTGAGCCCCTGCATATTCTAAGAGACGACATCTACGAGAAGGTTTCTATTGTGTATGCTGACCGGAGAGAATCGGAGCAGGACAGCATCAGTGTGGAGATCTTCATTAATGCCCTGGCTGATGCTGAGTTGGTTCAAAAGTTGCTGGAGGAGAAGCCCCCCACCCTGGCGAGAGCCTACGAGATAGCACACAGGAGTGAAACCACCAGACGGGCAGCCAGAGCCGTCACACAACTTATGCAGCCAGGTCTACGAAATGCTGCAGAACGGAGACCGAGGGCCAATATGGGGCATGAGAGCGCCCGTGTTTCAGCCTTTAAAGAGCCAGTGGGGGTCGCTGATGAGCGAGCTGCGGAGCCCGCTTATCCACCAGTAAGAACGCAAAGATCTCCCCAGCACTGGCAGTCCAACAAAGCTAAGCGTGTAAAAACGAACTTCGGAGAAGTAATTTGCCACAACTGTTCTGGGGTGGGACATATACAGAGGAACTGCACTTCTCCCCGTAAACCCAAACAATATGCACCCAGGGCCAGCACTGCTCCGGTTCCTGACTCAGGTACAGTGGTCACCTGCACCAAAGGCTCAGAAGACGAAATGAGTATTCCAATACGGATATATGGACTTGAACTATGTGCTCTGCTAGACTCTGGTGCTCGGAGGAATGTACTGCCCCTTCGGCATTTCAATGCCATCCCCCATGAATCAAGACCTCAAATCCAGCCATCCATCGTGCAAGTTCTGCAGGGCATCGGTCCTGAGGGTCTTACAGTCCAAGGGGAAGTCAATCTGCCTGTGCGAACCGGAGGCAGGGTTACAAATGTGAACTTTATTATGGCAGACACAGCTAATAATATGGAAGTTATCCTGGGTCACCCTTTCCTGCTGCAGGCACAGGCTCACTTGGATTATGGTCACAGAGAAATAACTCTCTTCGGTGAGAAGATACCTCGCTTCAAGTCCAGCCCACAGCCTGAGGTGCATATTGTCAGAGTAGCCCGCACCACAATGTTGGAGTCTGGGTGTGAATATATAGTGGCGGGTACTGCCCGATTCCGTCCATCAGCAGCTGGAGAAATGATGTTGACCCCAACCAAAGGTTTTATTGAGAGGCACCGTGTCCTGATGGCCCACGTCGTTGTTCAGACCCAGCAACCAGCTAAGATCCCCATCAGAGTCTATAATCCTGGTCCAGAGCCTATCACCCTGAAGAGAGGGACAGTTGCCGGGGTTCTCCAGCCAGCAGAGGTGTTGGGGGAGCTGGATCCCCAACCGACTCAGGCCCGAGCAGCACCTGCGCCCACTGACGCCCCATCTACCTACGTACCCAGCCACCTACAGGACCTGTATGCTGAGAGTGGTGCCCGCCTCCCTGAGGAAGACAGAGTCCGGCTAGCTGGCGTATTACGAATGTATGGAGATGTCTTCTCGACGGGTCCTACAGACCTTGGCCGCACTAGCCTAGTGCAGCATGATATATTGACCAGCCAAGGACCACCTGTAAAACAGGCACCACGCAGGATGGCCAGAGACAAACAGACTGCAGCAGATCAACAAGTGCAACAGAGCCTAGAGACTGGAGTAGCACGACACAGCAACAGCAGCTGGGCTGCCCCAATTGTAATGGTGAAGAAAAAGGACCAAAGCGCACGACTATGTGTGGATTATAGACTTCTCAATGAAAGAACTATTAAGGATGCTTATCCCTTACCACGTATCCAGGACACGTTGGACACTCTTTCTAATGCCAAGTATTTCAGCACACTGGACTTAACATCAGGCTACTGGCAGGTTGAGTTGACACCAAGAGCCCGTAAAGCTGCAGCTTTCTGCACCCGCAAAGGATTATTCGAATGGAATGTGATGCCTTTTGGATTGTGCAACGCGCCTGCCACGTTCCAAAGGTTAATGGATCGGGTGCTGGCTGGGCTGCAGTGGGAAACATGCCTGGTGTATCTTGATGACATCATCGTCCTGGGGAGGGATGGCACGGAAATGCTAGAACGACTCAGCCAAGTTTTCACCAGGCTACGTGAAGCTAATCTCAAGCTGAAACCATCAAAGTGCTGCCTGTTCCAGGAAAAGGTGGCCTATCTAGGGCACATTGTCTCTGCCCAGGGTGTAGCAACCGACCCCGAGAAGGTGAAGAAGGTGGCAGGTTGGCCGGCACCTCGTAACATTTCGGAGGTACGTCAGTTTGTAGGCCTAGCTTCCTATTACCGAAGATTTGTAGAAAACTTTGCTACCATAGCTAAGCCACTCCACGAACTCACCAAAAAGTATGCACGCTTTAACTGGACAGAAGAATGCCAGGGAGCATTCAATGAACTGAAAGAACATCTGACAACAGCTCCTGTCCTAGGCTACCCCCTCGATAGCGGTGAGATGCTTCTCGACACTGATGCAAGTGACTGGGGGATCGGAGCGGTCCTCTCCCAAGTTCAAGGGGGCGAGGAGAGGGTGTTAGCCTATGGAAGCAGGAGGCTGTCAGCCACAGAACAAAACTATTGCACCACCAGACGAGAACTCCTGGCAGCCATAGAGTTCACCTCACACTTCAGACAGTATCTGTTAGGAAGAACGTTCACACTCCGAACTGATCACAGCAGCCTGCGCTGGTTAACCAGGTTTAGGGAACCAGAGGGGCAACTCGCTCGCTGGCTTGAGAAGCTGGCAGAGTATGACTTTCAGGTGGTCCATCGCCCAGGGAAGCACCACCAAAATGCTGACGCACTCTCCAGGAGGCCCTGCAGAGAGTCATGCCCCTGCACGATGCCAGAGCCTGAGCAAAGCTGTGGCCAATTCCAGCACAAAGGGGTCCAGTGTGACCTGACAGACATCACAGCTGAAGTCGCCATGGTGATTCCAACAGAGCAACCTCTAGTGGGGGTAGAGGACGCCTGCAGTGAGGACCTGTCACATCCAAGCATCAACAGGGTGAGTGAGCTTCCCAACACCAACTTATTCGCTGGTTGGACTCAAGAACAGCTTAGCACTGCCCAGGAGTCTGACCCTGACATAGGACCAGTGAAGAAATGGATGGATGAAGGGAGAGACAGGCCACCATATGCAGACATAGCACACTTCAGCCCCGCCACAAAAGCCTTCTGGGCACAGTGGAAAAGACTTTATCAGAAAGACGGAGTCCTACTAAGGAAATTCTACTGCACTGAAGGAAGTGAGTTTTACCCTCAGATCTTACTGCCTCACAAGTATTGCAACTCAGTGATGGAACAAATGCACGACGGTCCAGTGGGTGGACACTTTGGAGTAGAAAGAACTCTCACACGCCTTAAGACCAGGTATTACTGGTACAACATGAAGGACGATGTCACCCTCTGGTGTCGCACTTGCCCCAGCTGTGCTGCAAAAGCTCGCCCAAAGAAAACACCTAAGGCCGCCATGGGCACAGTGCGAGTTGGTGCTCCCATGGAGAGGGTTGCAGTCGATCTGATGGGACCTTTAAATGAAACAGATAGACATAACCGCTACATATTGGTAGTTCAGGACTATTTTAGTAAATGGGTAGAAGCCTATCCAGTTCCAGATCAACAGGCATCCACAGTGGCGGAAAAGATTGCTTCTGAGTGGGTGTGTAGGTATGGAGCACCCCTGAGCCTGCACAGCGATCAGGGCACTAACTTTGAGTCAGCTGTTTTCCAGGGGATGTGTAAACTCCTGGGCATTGAAAAGACCCGAACCACACCATTTCACCCTCAGTCAGATGGACAAGTTGAGCGCTTTAATGCCACGCTTCAGAAAATCCTGGCTACCACTGCGGAGAGATGTCACTGGGACTGGGATCTGATGATTCCCTATGCACTCATGGCTTATAGAGCAACCAAACATAGCTCCACAGGACTGACACCAAACATGATGCTCTTTGGAAGAGAAATCACTGAGCCAGTTGACCTGGTCGCTGGTTTGCCACCTGACAGTGAAAATGAAAACACCCCACCAGAGTATGTCATGCAGCTCAGAGACCGGCTAGAGCTGTCTCACCAACTGGCCCGAGAAGCTCTGGGGAAATCTTCTGAACGTGCTAAAAGACAGTACGACAAAAACATCTGTCGAGTCCAACACAAAGTCGGAAATGCCGTCTGGCACCTGATTAAAGGCACCAAAAGAGTTAAAGACAGGGTGCGAAAGTTTCTTCCCGCCTATGAGGGCCCCTACTTCATCGTGGGCCTGCTGGACGACTTGATCTACAGGATTAAAAAGAGCCCAAGAGCCAAGGCCAAAGTAGTCCACCACGACAAGCTCAAACCTTATTATTCCAGGGCCCCGCTGGACAACAGCTGGGTTTTCAACGACACTGACACCTGGGCACCTGTAGAGGTGGAGCCCCCTCAGCCAGATCTCAACTCATCTGACACAGTCATCGGGCCCCTCAACCTGTGGGACACACCATCAGACACAGAGGATCCTGCTGTGGAGGACCTCCAGGGCCCCAGTTCTTCGTCACCTGCTACGCCGGACATCAGCCTGTTTCCTGACCACCATTCTCAGTCACAGCTGGATGAGGCTGGGACTCAGCATCCGGTAAGGGGAGCAACAAGTGACTCCCCTCTGCCAATTACCTCTGCCCGGAGGTCCCAGCGGAACAGAGGAGCACCAGACCGGTTTGGTAACTTGGTCGGTCACTGAACCGTGCAAAGCCTTCAACCTGAGTCAGGGTGTAGGCGGATCGCTGCCCTACTCAGAGAAATAAGAAAAGAGTTCCTGAATTGTAAGATTCAATGTTGTAACTAAAAGTGTTCAATGAAAGTTGCCTCATAATGTTTTGCACATTATTTATGGGCCTATTTTTGTAGAAATTTATTGTTGCCAAAGAGTCCTTTGACTTTTCTATTGTTTTGAATACGCTATAAAATATGTCGCCATGGAGATCACAGATGAGAGTAAACAACCAGAAAGAAGGTGGAATGTTTATTGTTGTTTGACAACAGTATCATTTTAGTCACATTTTCAAGTTTAACGTAACTGGAACGATTAATAGCATCACTATATTCAGTATGTGTGTCACGGACATCTTTGTTGCATAAAAAAAGGATCTATGCAGTATGCTTCATGGACATTATATGGACATTGCCTCCTGCTTTAAGCTGTTTCCACTGGGTAAAGATGCCTTCAAGCACTGTGGGAATTCAGGGCTTTTTGGTTATGGGGAATGTTTGTGTACCATTAATGTCTCATGCTATTCCTTTATAATGTATACATGCTGGAGTGATGTTAAGGGTTTAATCATCATCCAGGTGGGGGTAGTGTTACAGATATGGCCTGTCCCTTTAACTAAGTTGATGTGCTGAGTGACGTATTAACCCTAAGCATTGTGGGTAGTGCACCTGTGCATTGTGGGTAGGGCGATAGATCGTGTGTGACAACGAAAAGTGATGGAACACCTAACGGTGATGGAAGTGTGACTCCAGCGAAATAAAGAAGTGGCGGTGTTAAACTCCATAAAACGTCTCCTACTCCTTGATAAAGTGGTCCGGACGGCTGGTTACCGGCAGAGACAACGAGCCTAGACAACAGTGAGCTTCCAACTACGGTTAAGAAGCCGAGATACTGCGCCAGGAAGGTAACACTTGGCAGCTTCACTCGGCACATTTCTGAATCTCCCAAAACACCAGAGATGGAGTTTAGGCTCCAAAGTTATTGTTTTCTGTCTGAAGGTATTCCTGCTCATTCCTTTTTCCCCTCTCTCTCTCTCCTCTGTTTGTTTTTACAGGACAGCCCGAGATGCGGGAGCAGCCGGCACAAGAGGTGAGACTCACTCGCTGTGTTATCCTGAGAGTGGAGTTTATCCACCGCAGCATCGCCGGTGATATGTCAAGAGGAGGAACAGAGGCCGGGATGAGAAACAGCAGTTTGAGTCATTAGCCCCCTCCTATTGAAAGGGCCCTGTTTCCACTAAACTCAAAATATTACAGAGTTTTAAAGCCCATATCAGCTTCTGGTCTTAAAGCATAGAGAATTCATATTTTCTATATATTTGGCTGTATTTTGGTTTTGGTAAGAAATTGTTTTACACCTTAATTTCAGCACCTCATTGATCCGGTTCCATTCAAAACCAAAGCACAGCCGCTCCAGCTCTACCTGTTCAGAACGATTGAACTCAGCAGCCAGTGAGATTAAAACAGAAGTGACTGGAATTAATCAGCTGCAACAGAAAGACCCCCTGCCAATATATTATGGGGGGGGGGAGGCTGCTCCAGTTCCGTACGTGTTTGGACTTCTTCCACATTCACACTTGAGTCTGTGCGAGACGTTGTTCTACCTGTGGCTGCTGCTGCTATTGGCTCTTCTTCTGGGCCTTCTCCCTCCCGCCCTGCTGAGGCTCCTAGGAGAGCGTGTGATTGGCTCAGACTCTCTCTCTCTCTCTCTCTCTCTCTCTCTCCTCTCTCTCTCTCTCTCTCTCTCTCTCTCTCTCTCTCTCTCTCTCTCTCTCTCTCTCTCTCCTCTCTCTCTCTCTCTCTCTCTCTCTCTCTCTCTCTCTCTCTCATCTCTCTCTCTCTCTCTCTCTCTCTCTCTCTCTCTCTCTCTCCTCTCTCTCTCTCTCTCTCTCTCTCTCTCTCTCCTCCTCTCTCTCTCTCCCGGACCTCATCCTGCGGGGGGGGGGCTAATGGGCCATGGTGTGAAATCTCGTACTGCAGGCCACCGATGTTTGGGCTCGACTCCCATCACCTGCTGGGCTCCTGCGAGAGTGTGTGTGTTTGTGTGTTGTCTGCATGCGTCAACGATAGACATATCTCTCAAAGCAAGAAGCGCTGATGCTGTTTTGTTGTTGCATGTTTTGAAGACAACGTAGATGAAGGGATGTATTCAGCGTCACTTTCTTTAAATGCATGCATGTGTGTGTGCATGCACAAGCACTTTGCACGTGTGTATGCTTGTGTGCTCGTGCCGATAGAGGGGGAGTAGCCTAGAGGAGCCACGCTGAGAGAGACAAATGAAACGCACTCGATCTCGGTGTAGGAGAGCGTTTCCAAGGATGACTTCTTGATCAGGAGCGAGGTCGGCTGTTGTGTTTTTCTCTCGATGAGGACGGTTGGTTCTGTAATATGTCAAAGAACAGAAACTAATACTGCTTCTCCATGGAGAACAGAAGAATTGAGTTAAATAGATTGAAATCAGAGAGAAGAGTCATGATTTACCTCCTGTGATAACGTCATGCTCTGTAATTCGTCTTTATACTATTTGCACTGTGTGAAATCATATACATCACATTTGGCAGGTTCCTGAAACGAGTGCAGATGGTACTAATTATTGAAATGGGATCAGTGGGCAAATAAATTGCACATGAATATTCCTTCCCGGCAGAACGTGAACCGGAGATAAAGTTAATGTTCCGCTCGCGTCTCAGACAAATAACCTTTAGAACCTTTTTCTTCCTCACGTGTCACCGCCGCCATTCCGGAGCTCATTTGAAGAAACGCTCTCAGTCAGGCTTTTTTTGGCAGCAAAGTTGCAAACCACTCCCGGCCCCTTTCCCTCCATTAGCAGAATAAAAGGACAGGTGTGGGGTGGGGTGTTAATAATGCATGGCTAATTGAAAGGGCAAGCACACAGAAGATATTCCCACCTGTTCTTTTGATGGTGGATGTGTCATCCCATTGAAGTTTAATAACGTGGCTATGATTCATAACTTCAAACGGAGCGAGCACTTTGAAAACTGGAAATTGGACATAATTGTCACTCGCAAACTTTTTCCCTTTCTTTGCCATGAATTTGAAATGTGAAAAGCAAGTTTTGTCGTATAGTTGTACGAGGTTTTGTCATTTTTGTGTTTGTGTGTCGCAGCTCTGCAGGGTCTGAGGAGGATGTGGGGGGGAACAGCCGGCAGCGACACAACCGCCAGGGCCGAGACGGAGGAGCCGTGGCGCAGGGAGGTCTGGAGAAAAGGATGGAGGAGCTGGAGAGGGTAAGTTCACTGCTGTGTATCTATCACCACTGTCACCATGCAATTTAACTGAAGAACTTCCTCTGAAAATGTCAAACTATTCCTTTAATGGCACAACTAGCCTCACGCCAGTTTGTTGCTCCCAAGTAAACGTTCATTTTGGCCTTTATACAGAAACACATGTTAATTTCAGCCGCTTTAAAGGTGAGTAAATGAAACATCTGCTTCAGGACGTGAGGATACACACACGTCGGCAGCTTTCATCGCCTCCTGCTGTGAAAAGGTCACGGAGGCTGTTGCTCGTGAAGATGCAACAATATTTGGATCAAGACTCGAAAACATATTGCAGAAGATATCTCACTCTGACTTATTCAATGTGGTTTCTACAAGTAGCTCCTGCCACTTCCTTGAATTAGGTTCATAGCCACTGTGACATGAGGAGCTAATTGAAGAGGGAATTGATGAGTTTCTCACTCATCTGATCTTTTACTACCTCTTTCTTTTAATTGTGTTTTTAGGATTAATTCCTCTCCCTAGTTTCAGTAAACAGGTTTATTCCTTGCTCAGGTAGAAGAAGAAAAGGAGAGGGAAGACTAATTGATTGTGACGTTACCTCATCTCCGACCTACAGCCTGGAAAGAGGATGTGAAATCAGAAGTTAATATCAGAAAGTTTGAATCGTAATCTCTGTCTCCTTCAACATATCTCAAGCTAAATGGACTCGAGCTGTAGAAATATCAATCACTTCTCCATTCGAGGGTTTTACGAGGTTCCATTTAAAAAAGTTCTCTGGCCTCTAGTCGGCAGCTTTTTTGTTCAGATGAGTTCTCCACTCTCCTTCCTCTGAGTGGCAGCTCGGGGGTCTGATCTCCCGACGGGGAACTCAAATTCTCCTCGGTGTTGTCGAGGCGATGACCTTTCACAGCGCAGATATGTCTTCTCCTTCGATCAGCGCTCCTATCTCCACTCTCAAACCCGCCGAGTGCTGCCACTAACAGAAACGCTGCTCAACATCAAATGTCACTCAGGGTGGATTTTCCCCCCAAAAAAAAGCTTTTTAAAGTCAGTGAGTACTCGGAGACTTCAGAGGGAGGTGCTGCTCTGGGGTCAAATCACCAGGAGCACATTTCAAATGGTATTTCTGCTCATTGTTTATTTCACTTTCACACAGGGAGAGGTGTGTGAGTGACACAGCTCAGGTTTGTCTCTGATAATCCAGTCCATCAGTCTGGATCCTTACAAAAGAATCAGAGAATCAGGGAAGCACTGAAAACCTGAGGTAACCCAAACTTAGCTTTCAGTAAAACCCCCTTAATGTTGTGTGTGTGTCTGTGTGCGTCTGTGTGTGTGTGTGTGTGTGTGGTTGTGTGTGGTTGCAGGAGCTGGCCAGGGAGCGCCAGGAGAGCGCCCGGCTGCTGAAGGCTCACCAGGACAAAGACGACCTCATCGAGAAGCTGAGGGAGGAGATCGACCTTCTGAACAGAGTGAGTCCGGCCCACGGTCCGCTTTCACGTGGGCGCCTGGGGGGGGAGTCGTGTTTTAATAGCTGTTTGTTTCACTACAATGATTTTCTCCAGCAGTCCATTAAGATTTGGATGTCAACAAATCTTATTTTTGTGGGTTTACACACAACTTAATGATATATATTTTGCTCACAGGCACAGTCGGAGCAATTTTTCATTTTAAACACCGCTCAAAAAAAACTCACCAGTGGTCCGGTGACATTTGAGCTTGAAAAGTTGCTGGTCAGTGCAGATGGTGGCGTTTATGTCTTATTGATTTACCCACTGCTGGATGAGAACATGATTGTGTGTCTGAGGAAAATTGAGAGATTATTTTTGTATTTTCAGTCACATCAGGCAAACACTTAAAAAACTAAGTGCAGTCCTGTTATTATCCTCTTCTCAGAGGGTTTGTATTTTTATAGAATAAAAACAAAATAAATAAATCAATGAGGAATAAATTGTGCAGTGGCAGCTGAAAGAAACACAAAAATCCTCCTCGGCTCTTCTCAGTCGGGTTGAGTGTTCGGTGCGTGTTCATCCTTCACATTTCAAAAGAGCCTCCAATTAAAACTTTCAAAAGTGAATTTCAACATCATACTCACCGTGTCTTTTAATATTCAGTCAGAGTCGAGCCACGGGCCAAAATGAAATGTTCTTCGAGTTACAGCCGAGCCGCCTCCAGCCGGTCGGTCCACCTCTGCTGCAAGAGAAAGATTTTCTGTCAGCTTCCTTCAGAGGAGCGTCTTCATTTCACAGTCGGGTTTCTTTCTTTCTCGGTTCACTGCACATGAGCGGATTCAGTTTGTTGATTATAAATTAATCTTTATTATGAATTGATCCTCGCTCAGGCTAAAGTCTGCAGGTTCTGGGTTTAAACCTCACGTCCTTTTCCCCCGTCTCTGGTTCTCCGGCTGGTCAGGTTGAGTAGAAAGACTCTGTTAAATATTCAGAGAAAATAGATTCCTCCTCTCGGATCTAAACAAGAGATCACACGTGTACATTTTCAGCAACAAGTGGAATTACGTAGTTATTATCTGGACACTTCTGTCGTTAGGACGCACACTCACAAAAACCATCAGCAAACACAAAGAGTCCAATATTCCAGGAGGCGTCTGGCCTGATAACATCTGATGGAAGCTGGTCGTGAGAAAACTGCTTCATGTCAGGACGGCGGTCGTGTCGATAGCCATCAGAAATGTCCCCGAGAGGCTCCTGCAAGGGCTGATGGGAAGGCAGGAGATAACGGCTGATCCAGTGCTCAGCTCGGTGGAGGAGGATTGAAGCTCGGTCACTGCAGAAGTTTGTTCGTGGGAGGAAGAGGAGATAAAGCATCGGCCTCTTGATATTTTTGAAGACCAGAGATCAGATCCCTGGAAACAGAAGCTGAGCCGAACAAACTTTAGAGATCGTAAAAATCTGAAGCTACAGAAAGTTGTAGATTTACCATTTTTCAAACGTTAACGTCTATGCTTCTCCTTCCCTCAAGGACCTGGACGACATTGAAGATGAGAACGAGCAGCTCAAACAGGAGAACAAGACTCTGCTGAAGGTGGTGGGTCAGCTGACCAGGTAGAAGCCCCCCCCCCACCTCTCTCTCTCTCTCCCCCGACCTCCTGCCCCCGGGTCAAGTCCTTCACCGTGGCCTTTTTAACCGTTTGATTCTGTGTCTCTATTTGTGTGTTAGAGGTGAAACTGCAAACTCCTGAGAGCCTCTCAGCCTTGAATGCATCGTGGTGAAAGCTGAGTGAAGCGCGTGTCGGGGGGCGGTGCTGACGCGCCCCCGACAGGATATACACATATTTAATGTAAATGTATTGTATATAGGCCATTTAGATCTGTTCATTATTTTTAGATTTTTTGATAAGGTCTTAAAAAAGCAAAAGTGAATGAATGTATGTGCTGTGAGATCATGTGACTCAGAGTCTCTTAGGACTCGTTGAGAGGCTAAAAAGAAAAGTCTCAGATTTTAGACATTTCCAGGTCTTTGCACAGAGAAGATCTCCAGTGTTGTACTGTCTGTGGGACCAGGGAGGATTCTCAAGGTCGGGCATGAATAAAAATGAGGAGGAGACAAATCTATTTAAAGTTTTTTAAGACTATAAAATCACTTAAGTTAAACAAAACACCTGGTGTGTATGAATTGGTGAAATTGTTGCTGTTTAGGAGAAACAACGAACAAAAGGGTAAAAACAAGGGTAAATATTATTCCTCTGATGTTTAAGAATCTTTCTTTATTCACTTTCTTCCTCTGATTTAGTTTCACTTTATTGTCAAAATTCAAAAGAGAAAACATTCTTCCTCCTCATTTTTGTAAATCTCTCCCTGATCCTCTTCCCTTGTTGGACATTTGGACCAAATTCAACATAATTACTGCTTCAGTTCCATCAGCCAAAGTCGGCTTAGCGCCTTGCAATGCATGTGAGATTTTTATTTTAATCAAATCTTTTATTTCTTTCAAATAATATTTCTTGGTGCATTTGAATCCCACTTGAGCGTCTACAAACCCGAATGAAGAAAATCTAAATTTGACGGCACAAGCAAGAATTTCCATAAATTGAAACGCTTTATGCTTTTTGTAATGTTAGCATCTGAGTATTATGTCTGTGATGAGATGTTTTAGGGTGAAACCCTCGTCTAGTATAAACTGTTTGTGGATTCTTTCTTTTTTGTTATGTTTTTATTTGCTCTTGTTTACAAGTCAAGGTCTTTTGCAATATGTGATAGTGAGATAGCTGCTCTTGTGTGGAGTGAGCTACAGTGCATCTTCGTATGATAACCAAATGAACTGAAGGATATTTGAAATGCATCTCTTCTGTTTACTCAAGGGAACAGGCTAGGCTTTCTGTACTTAGATCATGTTAAATCCAGCGAGGAGCCGCTCGCTGTGGCAAATCATCGATAGACGATCAATAGACGACTCTGCTTCCACGTATTCGCTCACTTGTTATTTTTTTGTCTGCCTTCGAACCCGCCGCAGACAGAACATCACAGACCCGTCTCTCCTTCCCATTACTTTATGCATGTACAGAAGATTAAGTCATTTAATAAAAGTTTGATTATCTCTCTCCTCACTCGACTCGCTTGTGTTCATTAAGACTAATTTGATGTGATGATACCGTGCCACTGAGTCGGTAATGCAATGTGACGGTGGCCTCACTTCCTCCTCACACACACACACACACACAGACACACACTCATGATGATTCAACATGCCAATCAGCAGCCTGACTGCCACTGGGGCATGAATCCTCCGTTCACCCTGCAGAACCTCTGGTGTACGACTGAAACGCATTAATTCCCTCCAGCTCGGGAGGCGAGAAGCTTCAGTGTAGGAACCACATCGGGACTAATGTCGACTAAATTTCCAGATAATGGCCTCGCTCAGTTGATCGAAGGTGCCGCCGGCTCCCCTCCATAATCCCCATTAGCATTTTGATGGGAGGTTGTAGGGTTTGTCATTTGAAATGTAGACACGGAGGGCGACGGGCAATTCAGAGCCGCCTCCACCCGAGTTCAGGAGAACATCAGAATCCTTCGTCTCCTCCTCCTCATCATCACTCAGTGAAATACAGATTTCAAACCATGTGAACATTGTTCAACTGCAACAAATCAGTGTCTCAGTTAATGCAGTGAAGACGCCTTCAATTTAATGCACCTATATTAACCCCTGTGTTGATAAATTTGACTTAAACTTATGCATAGAACTCATGTTTAATGTATATACTTATAGTACTTGTGTATAAGTTTGATTAAATAAAGAAAACATTAAATTAAATGTGATCAGTGACATGGACTTTAAATGTGTAAATGAAAAACAAAGGGTTAGTTTTGAAGATATTTTCTTTCAAGTAAAATCGATTACTGCTATTACACCAGATGTTTATCAGGTTTGTTTCCACGTCCTCCTGGGATTTCATATAACCTCTAGATCCTGATAGTGCGGACAGAGATGAGAAGCAGGTCTTATCTTGTTTCTTGAAGATAACTGCCCATATTTCATTATCGGTTGGTTTCATGCTCCTGCTCCTCTGGACAATCTCCTCCATCTCCAGGGTCCCCCCGGTGCGAGGAGGCGCTCATCCGCACCGGGGGGACGGCCGGGGTCAGGGTGCCGGAGAGAGACGAGAGCGGACGGATAGAAATGATCCTGGACATGTTTTTTGCAATTTCCTCTGCCTCATTTTTCTCAACCAGCGGTGTGAAAATGACCTGTGAACCTTTGAGACCCGACCATCTCAACCTGAAGGTGACTCCTGAAAGCCAGTATTCAAATCGAGTCGCACTTTACTTCCTGCACAATCTGTCGAGTTGGTCAGATTCTCCATTGTTAGCTTTTTGAAAGTCACTCCGCAAAAAAGATCCAGCTTCAGAAGCCTCGCGTGCTCCTTCCTTCAACACCTGCACCACATGTGGAGCTGCCCTTTTGTTGAAATGTCCTGTAAAAGTCAACGGGATACCAACAGCTCCCAAACAGAGGGGGATCAACTAATGACAGTCCAGAGGCATGACATTTACAAAATGGCGTGATTACCCTCGCTGGGCACTGAGTAATGACGAAGTTTAGAGAAGAGCAAACCTTTTTTTATTCTTTTTCTTTTTCCGTCACCACAAACAGAGAGTTTCTGCACCAAGAAGCAAGATGATGTGACAGCGTGATCAAAATGTTGTTTTAAAGTGACCAAAATTTCAAATAAATGGGAAATTAAAATGTTATGCTGATTTAAAAGCATATCACAGCACGATCACAGCTTTGACCGGCAGCTATTACATTTATAAAGTAACTCGGAGCATTTTCAACCCATTTTTATCACCGTAACTGTCACTGCCCAAAATGACTCCTGTCTACCCTCCACCCCTCGTAACCCATTATCCTAAATAAAGAGATCTATTTGAGGCGGCACTACAAACCCATATTCTGCTCTGCCCTTTGGACGGCTGCTGTGTGTTTGACGTCTACGACTTTGTTTCGTCTTCAGTCGATTTTGTCGAGCGGGTTTCTGTCCACTTGGATTAAATTATGTAGTCTGGTAATTTCAGGGTGGAATTAATAAAACCTCCTCGGAGTGATCACGGAGGGCAAAAAATATTTTGAATGTAATTATCCTGAAAGACATGATTGGACGTCAATATTCATGAGGAAGCTCTGCAGGCTGGAGAGTAAACACAGTCGCTCTAGCAGACAGGAGGAGCGGGGGGGGGCCATGACTTTCCTCTGTATTTAGAAATTAACTAATTAGAAATGTTTTCTCCTTGAATGTCACCTGAAGGCAAACATGAAGGAGGCTGTACCTGCTTGTCGTGGGAAATAAGCCAAATGAAAGGAGAAACCAAATGCTACTGTAATCTTAACCTAACCTCAACCTAGACCCAACCTTAATCTTTATGTTGCTCTATGTCATGAGATCTGGCTTTTTTATGTCCCCATAAGACGTGTAAACAGATTAAGGTCCCCACAACATGACTAATACCAGGAGCACACACACAGAATGCATATAAAACCATCCCATTGTGCACAAAATGTCGGTGTATCGACTGCCAGAGAGATGACTGGGACTTACTATGAATGTGATGACAGAGTGCTGCTCTACATTTACCACCCACGGGCTCTTAATGGCTGCTGGGAACACTATCGACGCCTGATCCTGAATGCACTGGTGTCATTTATCTGAACCGCACAACGAGAAATAACAAGCTCCAGAAGACACCTCCACCGTGCACCACTTCCCCTTCTCCTCCAGTTGGTGGCAGTGTTCCCAGCCCTGGGAAGCCGTCAGTGGGGCACCAGCAGGCAGCTCAGCCCATCATGGCTCTGATGTGTTTTATACGGGCTTATGTGTTCGGTGACTTGCTCTACTGGTGGAACACCCCAGAGTAATGTATGAGATAGGTAGAGGTTAGTGGGAATCTTGAAATCCATTTCAGGATTTTCATATTCCACCTGTGGTTTGTTGACACTTCTCTCAGAGGAGCTTCTTCTTTCTCACTGTTGATGCACTGCCCCTAAGAAGAATAACTCAATTACTGTTACATAACATCCCCATGTATGTAAATACTGATGGATTAAGGGCAGAACATGAAAACCTTGGATCCTGGACACGCTATCATCATAGTCTCATATACAACAGGTCTTGTTTATGATAGATTTGTTAATAATCAGGCTGCAGACGCCAACAATGCAGTTAATTCAGTTCTATTCTCGCTGTTTATGTCGTTCCCCCCCCCATTTGCTCATCCATGTTAATCAGCCCAAACCTCCAGAGAGGGAGCATGTGAATTTGAATGTTGTTGATGACTCACAAAGTCCATGCCAAGCAGAATAGGAGGCAGCTCTGGGGAGCATCAGCAACCTCTGAAGGTCACTCCACGCTGTTACCATGACAGCGCCGGCCTCGCTCGCACAAGTTGTTGCCCGTTGTGTTGCCGCCGTTGCGTATTATGATTTAAGAGGGGACCTGCCTTGGGATGCGTGGCGAGCGCAACACAACTCCTGCTGGTCATGCACGCACACACACACACACAAACATGTGAACCTCCCCCCTCCCTCCTCCTCCTCATCAGCACTACCAAGTCAGCAGGGGCGAGGCAGAGGTGCGTGTTCAGCCCCGAGCTGAGTCTCATTCCGAGCCGTCCCCTGGGAGGGACTCACAAACACACACAAGCAGTCGTCAAGCAGGTTGTCAGCGAGTTGAAGAGTCTTGCTGGTGAATCCAGGGAGTGTGGAGGAGGGCCGGAGCTTCACCCCTCCGTGTACCACACTGCAGCATGTAAACACGAGGGTGAATACTCTGTGCAGATGGTGCAGACAGACACACACGTACGAATCATCCATCTGTCGTCTACGCTTACTCTGAAAAATGGCCGCCAACCGGTGAAAGAGGCCGTCTCCCTCCTCGCTGTCCCCCCCATTCATCCGTCAGCCATCACCACCCACAGCTCCCTGCCCTATCTACGGACTGGGTGCAGCACACAGGTGGGAGGAGTGTGGAGTTCATCCATATATGCATGACCACTCCCATGGCAGCTCACCGGGGAGCTGACTTCACAGGAGGCGCTAACAAGGCAATTATCCCTGATAGGTTTCCCCCCCGCTCCGGCACAAGGTGCACTGTCCTGGAGGGTTTGGACCTGGGAAGCTTCCCCTCAAGACTAAGGTGCCCATAGGCTGAACAAGATTAATGTTCATGTGTAAAAGGCCATGCGGGTGGTTTAGGCTGTTGTAGCCCATTAGCTGCAGATTGCCTGTATTTTACATTACTGCTTGGCCTTTCCTAGAGTTTTAATAGTAGGTTCTGAATCCAGCAACGTGTAGATTAAGCCCGATTTGAATTTGCATTTGGATCACGTCACTCAGGAGACCAGTTGTGAGTGGGCCTGTGGACAAATGGGAAAGTTGTGCGTGCTTCAGAGCAAGACATCTGACTGAGAGTCTCACACACACTCTATCTTTATTCATGACACTGTGCCCAAGACTGGAATTATGATTTTCCTCTGGCGTTTTTCAAAATCAAGACCCATGAATAATTCTTCGCCCCCCTGATCTAGATCTAGGTTTCGTTCTTGACCAATTCCGCATTCTTCCACCGAGACAAACCCCGATGAAAACACAACTGAGAGCACAAGATTGTTCAAGAATTTATTTTGTTAATATCAGGAAACACACTTCATCATATTTTAAGGCAGAGACCTCATGTGTCATCCTCTCTCTCTCTCCTCTCTCCCTCTCTCCCCCCTCTTCTCTCTTTCCCGTCTCTTTCAACTGTCACTGTCAAAAAAATAAAAAAGATTTGACGAAAACAACCCGACCATAAAATCCATTTAGTAGCTTTCAGTTCCATTACATCATCTTCTCTGCAGCGAGACGCCGACCCTTTTGTGGTCCTCATTCTACCCCATTAACAGTCTGTGCTGTTTTTTTTTAAAACTTAAAAATCTCTGTGAATGAGGGTTCTGGTTATCAGATCCACTCTGAACTCAAAATAAGCAGCAACGTGTGTCCAGATCCTGTTTCCTATTTTTTTCCTCCTGTTTTCCTGAGCTCTAGTTGCTCCACTGGAGCGTTACGACACTGACATTCAGACACGCTACGCTGAGAGGGCCACCCAGAGCATCGTGGGCAGGTGACACATGGCTGGAAAGGTCGTTCTCCACGTGGTGCTACCCATGATCCCACGCTAGCAGGAACCATCCAGCGGGTGCATGAAGGTATAGATCCATAAAGGAACAGAGGCTGTACGGTACCTGCCTGGTATGGCGTGGCCTTGGAGGAAGCCATGTGAACATCGACCTTTAACACAGAGAAAAGCTCAGTGTGTGAAAAACCACATGTCGTTATCCTTCCATTATCTGTCTTATTGTGTGACGGCCTGCACATTAAGATGGTTCTTCTCAGATATGGAATTCACCCTGACAGGCCTTTCATGTGTTCTGAATAACCTGGACATCCGTCTGTCACATCGGATGTTAAAGTCACTGCCAGTCCACGAGAGATCTCTGTGACTCTGGCATCCATCACCAGGAAAAAGGTCATCTTGACTCTGGCATATGGAGCGAGAGAGAGAGGCAGGGAGCTGGAGCAGGAGGAAACCGGAGCAGCTCTACTTTGTGGTCTAGTTTGCATAATGGCCGCCTGTGAGGGGAGTAGTGCGGGAAACATTGTGAAACAGCCGTGTTGATGGTCCTGAAACTCCTCTCCAAAGCCATTAGCGATTAGATAAAGAGTGGAGATCGCCTTGTAATGATGCTCTCTCGCATGTTCTCTCGCTTTATCTCCGGCTTCAGCCAGATGAAAGACAGCCGGAGAGCATCACAAGGCCTTTGTTGTGGACATTATTTCACCCTCGCAGGCAGCGAACAGCTTCTCCACCACCTGCAATGGCACCTGCCTGCTTTGATCACTGCTTATTGGAAAGAAATGTGAACTTGAATAATACTGATGATGAAACAGAGTGAAGCTGGTTCAGGCCCTGGCGAGGTTTAACTTAGTCTCAGATTCACCAGATCCTCAAAGACATGGCAATGATGTTTTATTTTGTGTGACAGGTGGGTTTTCTTTCTTCAATTATCACACTTAATCAAAATAACTATAATATTGGTAACTTAGTAACTTGTTCACAAACATTAACATTCATTTCTTACCTGGAAAGGGGAGATGTTAATAAAGCGACTCGGACATGATGTTTCTTCTGAGTCAGCTTCATAGAGAAGTACAAGTACCTCAAAGTAAAAATGTGGAATATGGCCAAAATGAATATCATTCCAAATATTGGTATCAGGACTGTTGTGTGCAGGCAGTTCAGGCCCCGGTAAGAAAAGCAGCTGAATAAGAAAGTAAACAATTGGGATCGGTGTGGATCCGTTTTGTTCTCAAAGCACATTGTCGCTGATTAAATCGCCTTTTATTGAGTGGCTCAATGTGATATTTAATGATATAAAAATGATATTCTAGCTCTAAGTGACTTGCCCTGGGAGCCCTGAAAAATAATTTTAATTGTATTTGGCAGTTGTTAGAAATGTAGAACAGCTTTTATTAAAAAGGCTTTAGAAAACCACCCTGGGCCTTCGAGGACACATACAGTTGTATCACCTTGTGTGTGTGTGTGTGTGTGTGTGTGTGTGTGTGTGTGTATTGTACACCTAGCATTTTATTTCAGAGCTATTCTATATTACAGATATTGTTTAACTTTATCCCAAGTGGAGGGGTTACAGCTGGATGTTCATTTCTCAAACACAACCAAAATGCTGCAGTGGACAAAGAGCGAGAGTGCTGCAGGCGCTGGATAGCTGGAGATGTTGGTCATGTGATGTGTTGTAGTGGGTCCACACACACACACTCACACACAGACACACACACGTCCCATTCGCCTGAGTGGCTCTTTGAAATGATAAGCCATTCCCAGCCTCTCTTCCTGTGTGTGAAACGGAGGCTACAAACAGACGGATAAATCCATCTTCTCTCATCCTTTCCACAACCGAACTGATCTCAGGACTAAAACAACAGCTGTGTGATTTAACAGTCAAGTGAGTGAAATGTGGCTGAGAAGGAAATGAATCAACAATGGGCTCTGTTCAGTTCTGACAGACTCTGAACAGTCCATACTGTTAGCGATCGGTCAAAGAGGGATTCAAGGGTCTTCTGGCTCAGGAGGTGATATTACATGACACCATGTATTTATACGGTTGTCTGAATAACATAACCTAGTTTACATAGCCGACCTCACTGAGCTGTTGATGATGTTTCATAAACCCCAGAGGTCCAGGGTTTTCTCTAGAGCTCACTGCTTTTCACTCTGTGGCTTCATAAATTCAGATTTTCTCTTTGTGTCACTGTTATTTTTTGGAAAATAAGGGTCAAGGGCCTGTCTTTTGAAAAATGGGCTGAAATGAGACTGTTATTTCAGTTGTAAATTACTTCCAGAGCTGAGGCCATCATTCTCCTATAAGCCTAACACACATACACACACCTCAAATACAAACATAGTTAATGTCCTTTGTACTCTGAAAGAGGAGGCATCGGCCACACTAATATGTTTTCATTATAAAACAGACTAGCTCCATCCAGGCGAGGTAGTTTGGAAGTTTGCTGCAGTCTCGATCCCTAACCTCCTGATTTTTCTATACTCCTGCTGTTGTCAGAATCTGCCATAAACTTTGAGTAAGGAAAGTTTGAAATTACAGCCTTTCTCTTCACCGAACTTTTGTTTTATCGTTTCCATCGAGCCAGACTATTTCCTCCTGCAGTTGGAGGAGCTTGGCAGAGTTACTCCTTTGACCGTGACTGATAACCGTGGATGATCTGAGATGAAAATTACAGTTTCCCAACCACCAACCAATATAATGGCATGACAAAACCTTTCCCATCTTTGGAAAAAACGCTGAAAAAATACCTAAACAGGTACATTTCAGTAATGATAGACGTCTTGTTGGGTTATGTAATGAGCTAAATTATAGATAATACTACCCGGGATAATTACAGGGTGTCAGTCGCTCCTGTCATCTCATCTTAACCATCCTGGGATTAATTGTTCTGGCCTTTCGATTGGCTCTGATCCTTACAGGTGTGGATGGATTTACTTCACAATAAAGCTCTTTTTTTCTTTGCGAGAATCTCATAGTTTTAACTCCGGTTTGAATAGGAAACATTAATTGCAGAGTGAAACTTCATAATTACAGCACCTAACATGTTCCGCTTTGTAATGCTAATAGCTGTTTAACTTAATGAACAAATTAAAAGTTAAAAATAAAAGTGATTTCAGGGATACAAGCAGGAAGAAATCCAATTAAACAAGAAGTAATCAGTTTTCAGTGTGCCCTTCAACTCTTTCCTTTGTATACATTTTAAATGGCACAATGTGAAAAACGAATTATTCACACATCTTTAAGTGTTCCACGTTAACGCAGCAAAGTGCTCTACCTCATAATTCATAGGTCTAATGGTTCTGAGCCAGAAAATGTCCTCCGCTGTCGGAGAATCAGTAATTACATAAACCTTTTTTCTTTGTCATTGTTTCTGAATGACTCTCAATCAAGCGTGTAGCATGCTCCATTTAAAATTACAGAGCAGGACAGAATCAGTGAACAGAGATGATTCATATATATAAATAAATATATATATATATATATTATATATGATTTTTTTCAAACAATTGAATAGCTTCTTTCTCTTTTATGGATTTATTTGTCCTTTATTACCAGTTGAAAGAAATATATGATATATGATGTGCTTGGAAAAGGTGAACTGCCCCTGGTTAAATCGATTTAAGGGAAATAATCAAACTGTAATCTGTCTGCATGTGTACGTTTGTAATTCACCTATCTAAAAAATCATTCATGCCATCTACTTCAATAGGGCAGGTGCATTTATTGGGGCCTATGGACGTGCACAGTTGAATTTGGTGCAATTTGCACACACAACATGTTCAATATTCAACGACACAGATCCAAACATTCCAAACAATGATTTTTTAGAGCAGGCACTGCAGTAGTTAATCAGGTCTAATCTCTACACGTCTGAAATGCTTCTTTTTTGGCATTTGACGTGGTGCAATTACCCTCATGAAAAGACTGCTGTGATAACAATGTGACCGAATGAGCGATTGTGTGAGTGCATCTGTAAAACGCGGTTATTCTCCCCACTGAAAGCTGTCAGGGTGAAGTAGGCATCTGCTGGAAAAATCTAAGTGGATTTTTGATTTAATGCGCTAGTAAACCTTGGCTACTACATCCCAGTGAGCGTGCACAGAGATAATCTGTCTGAATTGTTAAGGTGATGTTAATCAATACATCTTTAAATCCACAGGTTGATAGTGGAAGCTGTGGATCTGTAACATGTTGTACCGATAGCAAACAGCTGTGAGACTCTCCACTTGCACTGACATCACGTGACGGCCTGACTAAAAATAACCCTCGCTCTCCCAACACATGAAGATGATACCCGCACTAAGAATAGGTCCACTGGAGGGAAAACGACATGATAGTAAATCAGCAGCGGAGGAGCAATGGCTGCACTGCCACAGAGAGAGGGTTTAATCATCCGGTCTTGAAACAATACGATATCGGAGAATCTTGTGACAGAATAATTTGCTGGGTGCAACCTTCGCCTGGTATCTGTGAGACACTGTATCCGCTCCTGCCTGCACACATCTCTGCTAATTGACTTGTGGAGAGATGTGTGGAAAATGAATCTTGCTGAACCCTTGGAGGGCTGAGAAAACAAAGGTGGATGGAACAGGGTTTTTTCAGCTTGTTGTTCCCACTGCTGCCTTTATCTGCTTCTGTGTGTGGACTTACAATAAGAGTAGAAAATCACTGGGTCTGGAGGACTAAATGCAAGATTATGTGGACCATCAGCAGTTGGTATGACAAATGAAATGACCTAAAAGATGACAAGCAGATGTGTAGGGCAGGACCTTGACATGGAGGTAGAGAGCTGTTGGCCTCTTTGCTGCCTTGGTTGTAACCAGCGATGCTGCAAATTCATTTTTCCAAGTTCCTGTAGAGGGAGCGTGTGGGAGTTCAGCGACTTGGAAGAGCGAGGGGAGATTTCAGAACTGGTCATCTGGATGCTGGAGTTAAAGGAGAAATGGGAGGTTTAAGGTCAAGCTGATGAACCTGTGGCAATAATAAGAAATCCAATCTTAGCACATTCTGTGACATCAACAAACCTTTTAGTGTAGTGCTTTCCTTTCAGCACCACCAGAAGTCCACATGGTCGGGATGACAGATGAGAAAGCTCCATGTTCTGTTTTCTCTTTAACATGTTGTATATTATCTACACCAAGGCCATTGATTTATGTCTTGTATGGCCGAGTTTGTTGCCCTCTGGTTTAGATTATTGAACAGTGCAGTAGTACCCAATAGCCAGATTATATATTACCTTTAAGGAACTCTGCTGTATGGGTAGTTGTCCACACTGTAACTGGGAGGCACACATGCGTCCAGCTTGGCCCCTGTAAGAAGATGATGTGCTCTCAGGCAAACATGCCAACCCCCATTTATCAAAACACCCCATAACTGACTTTGCTGACAGTCGGGTCGATTGTATGATCATACAATCATAGGTGTTATCGTCTGTCGGTGTGGGGGTGTCTGGCCCAAACATCTCCAGGGCAGGTGGGGCGATAAGGCTGGTCTGAGGTCTGGATGTACTGATAAGAGGAAGTGGTTCACCTTCTACTTGGACGACCTCTGAGAGGATCAGGGTGGCCGCGAAGTGTTTTCCAAAAGGTTCATATAATTCGCCGGATCAAATGTCAACGTGTGTACCTTTAAAAATAAGCATTTCATAAAATATAACCTCCTCTGAGGACACCTGCTTTCGTGACTATTACTTTATTATCAAAGCTTTTTCATTTAGAGAATTACCTTTCCATCCCTGAGCTTTAAGTCAATCTTCTAAACTCAATTTCACTTAAACAATAGACACCCTTCGCCTGCTCAGTGGTGGCAAAGCCTTAGAGGATCCCATCTCAGGTTTCATAGATTATTCAAGTGAATGTTGTCATTTGATCTCTTAACACCCACTGCCAATAAAGGCAAGATGGCCACAAATATATCTGAATATATTAAACCGTTCAGATGTTCATCCTGTACCATGTAATGTAATCTTTGAGAAAGGGATTTCCACCTCCTGTCCGTCAATAACAAAGAATCCCCAGAGTGGATAGGAACAACAGGAAAACGACCCCCTTTACCGGGAAGCAAGTAATTGATAACCTCTGACAGTAATCAGTCACAAGAGAGGAAGTGAAGGAGCGCCGCTGTCGATTTCCCGTTCCCCTCAAATAATTATCCCTCAAAATAAAAGGCCCGACTAAATCCTCAGCTTTCAGCATTCTAACAAACAAACAGGTTTATTTCTGCGTTTAAGTTTAAATGTAAGAGGCTGATTCCACTTTACAGAGCGTTACTGATCTCCCTCTTTCTGCTGGATTGACAGTCACTAACGGTGTGATTTAAAAACATAGAAATTCTTACAGTTCAATGTTGAATCCGAGCCCGGTGCTCCCCTAATTGCCGTCTTCCCCGTGAATGTCTGGTTGGAGTCGGAGGATTTAAGAGATGACAATCTTAGAAGATTAGCCCGTCCAATGGCGCACAAAACATTACTTAGAGCTGTTTCCTCGCTTTACAGATCTGGGAAATTGGTGGACGTGTCTGAGAGTTTAAGCTCTTAATTTGAATTTCAACAGCCCTATTACCCGGACTACCTTATCAACACGTCCATTGATTATGTCAATTTTTTTGTCATGTCACTCAATCTCAAAAGCCAAATTCTAATTCAATATTCACATTTATTAGGCTCTGTTTTCACCCTCATTTTGAAGGTGAGCATATTCTCTTGCTCGATGACTGTTTGTTATGCATGACTATGGTCCGTCTTCTCTCACAGACTCACACCATCCATTTTCTGAACGCTGGTATTCTCCAGCCCTGATGATATCCAGAGATGTGTAATTTCTTGTGGAGTTTGCTCATTTCTATGCAGATTCATTTGGGCACTGTTGTGTGTCCTTTCACCTCCACTTGTCACGCGTCTCATCTGCACAACCATCTGCAGCGGTTGTCATGTGGCCGTTAACCATCAGACGGGCTGACAGCCGCCCACTCTTTAGCCATCGGGCTTCTCTCTATGTACAGATAAATGATATGGAGGAAAGGTGCAACTCTGAGCCTGATCTACATGCGTAACCATATGTACTCCTGCATCCTCCCCTGAGGTGGCGAGTGTGAGTGGTTGAAGGGAGGAGCGGGGGGGTGAGACGCTGATCCAGAGATGACACAGTGGTGCATGAGTGTCACATCATCCATCAGCTTGTCACAGGCTGTCGCCCGTCCTCTCCCAGAGTCGCTGTCGATCTGTAAACAAGAGAGAGAGAGAGAGAGAACCACCAGGCTTCCCGGGGCGCCGTGGTGTGTGCAGCAGAGAGTCAGAGCCGGGCTGAGCATCTCTGAATCACACCGACACAGAGCCGGGGTTTAATCCATGCGGCCAGGTGTGGGTCACTGATGCATCTGAAGAATCCTGCTCATAAGCAACTGGCCGAATGAAAACAATCAATGACCTTGTGACATTTTCTAATGGCGGCGCATCGTCACTGGGGAGAAACTGTAACAGACGTTTTTCTGCTTCAACACCTTGAAAAGAACACATTGATCTGTTGGACTGAATAATCAGGAGGGGTTTCCTCAGGTGTTTTTAAGGACTCGGCTTGTTAACATAGAGAAACTCATTACCGGGGCTTTAATGTAATGGTTTGTGCCATTAGCTCAACTACTGTACTATTAATGTTGAAGTGAGACATTAAGAGAGAGAGATGGATATTATCGATTGTCACTCGCTGTATCTGATTAAGTGTTCGGCTGCTGATGTTTTCATTCAAAACCAGTCCGATCTGCTTTCATCACTTGTTTAGCCCAGCAGTAATGTGCTATCTGATGTGTGCAGAGTGGGGAAGGGACTCACTTTGTCCTTTTATTACCTCTCTAATTATTTCCCCATCACATGATTAATACTGTCACTTTGATTTTGTTCTGAGCTCAGGAGATGCAAGACTCGTTCAGCGAGGGGTCGGCAGGCGCTCGCTGCCCCGTCGTCTCTGGGCCTCAGAGACACCTCTGTCCTCCAGGACTCCGAGGACTCCGAGCCAGGTTAGCGGAGTGAGGCCCGCTGTCTGCCTGGTGGGGGGGCTGCCGGCTGGGACAGGGCCAGGGACACGACTGGGGCCAGGCTATTTCTGAATAGGACCAGGGAGGATGCAGCTGGTGCTCCTCCTGTTGACAGTGTCGGCGTGCCAGTGGAGCCCCTCCAGAACCAATGAGCTCTTTTATATGAAGACAAACATCCATTAAGGTCAGTTATCACTCTCAACACAGGGACAGAGCCTTGGCTGTGGACAACGATGAACTCTGACAGAATTTAGATGGATAAACTGATCCAATGTCAAAGTAAACATTTCTCCCACCAGTGAAAGTTGAGCAGATGACTTTCCTAAATAGCTCAGTCCATCTCGCTTTGCCTGAAGCATCAGCACAGTTACCTGATAATTACATTAACACGGGTATTAATATAAAGTTTTAATTTCCCATAATACCTGTGGCCCTTAAAAGAATAACTGGTATAGATGATGGACGGATGGATGATTAGTCTTGACCTTGAAAAGGAGAAAAGTCCCACCAGATCCAATGAGTCGCTGCTGTGAAGCTTTCAATCACATCACATGTAAGATGACATGTGCTTGGCTGAGATGATTCATTTTCTCTTTTCACTTTAAAAGAAATCTCATAAGTATTGACTCCCTCCGTCTCCTCATTATGAAACGCTGCAGAATAGCTGCTAAATGGCCCCTGTGGCTATCAGATGTCTTCACACACAGTTTATCTAATCAGTGTACCAGGATATCACAGATTTTTATCTTTATTTATTATTATTATCTTGCTATTATCATATTCTTACAGTAAAAAGCACAGCTACGCTGGAGAGGAGGATGACCTTTTCAAGTGTGAGATGAAGAGGGATCACCACAGGGTGCTTCAGGCTGTGACTCACCGGTGGAAACAGACTCTTCCCTTCGTTTACGAGGAGGTTTGACTGGTTGGGTAAAAACAACATGACAATAAAGCAGTAAATAGATTTTTGTATATTAACTTAAATCAATAACAGAATAAGATGTAATCTAAGTGCTTCGTATATTTGAAGAGGTATTCTGACCTGGACATTGGATTTATTATTGTCTGCAGAAGCTTAAACTCCTAAATTCCTCCTCTACCTTTGCTTTGTACTGATTATTTATGTTGACAGTAATATTTAGTCCTTGTCAGATAAACAGTCTGTTGTGTACGCTGCAGAAAATATTTTCTTCCAAGTACATGCTTTTATGCTAATGTGTCCATATTCATTTGTGAATATATCACCATCTATTTAGCTGGTGAAAATGCCATTAGACAACATAATTGAATCAAATAAACTCAAGCGTTTTCTTGACATCTGGGTCACTTTGAATTTTAAATTCAGAAAAAATAATTAGCACTTCCCTCCATCTTTCGATTCATCTGCTGGAGTCTGTCACAGCTGGCAGCGGAGGAGAGGCACGCTAACCACGGTCAACTACATCTCCGCCTCAAGCTCAGTAACGTTTGTGTGTTTGTGTTTGTGTTTGGAGCATTAAAACAGCTTGACACCTCCTTCCATTATTAAGTAGTAGCACAATAAAAGCTGCTATTTGCTGCACTGATTCTAAAATTATGTTAATCGTGGACTCAAGTCTTTGCTGACTTTCCGATCTATTGTTCTGACTTGAGGTGGAATCCGTGGGTATTTCCCTGATGATTCTGACACCACATGAAAATATTTAAAGTCTCAGACGCAAACGCTACTCATTCACTTTAAATGAGGTGATGTCATCCCCCTGCCGAACTGCATTGTGGGTACTCCGGGTCACAAACACAGATCCCTCTTCGTGCTTCTGCCTGGGTTTCTACCAGTTGCTGTTAATGCCAAGCAGCTAATAGAAAAAAATCTCATCAGCTACCTGAGGCAGCTAAAGATGGCATTATCAGCCACTTTGCATATTCATGAACCCCGCGTCACATGATCACTTTACTGTCACGTCTCAGCTGCTTCATTTCCTCCTCTTTGACGCCTTTTAGTAGGAATCAGGATTTAATCATAATTTTATTTAAATGTGAATATTAATTAGTAAATTGATTGCAGGATTTGAGGTTATAATTTTTGTAATGATTACACGAGGAAACACAGATGTGGCACAATATTGGAAGTGTTACATTTCAAAATAAGAGCGGAGTCAGCAGACGTCATTATTGCTCTGCTTTTTAAAAGTTGTCTAGACTCAATATGACCTCATCATTGGTTCTCGTTGGGCATGACAACTTATTGAATCACTCCAATGAAAGATCTGTCCTTGCAGATGTTTGTGTGACTTCTCTGTTGACGTGCTCAACCTTCCTCTGGGGAAATCATCTCTCCCTCATGGGAAAGTTCTCTCTGGATGTTCTGTGTGCGAGGGCTTGTGTGTACTTGTGTGAGCCATGTGCAACGGCAGGCCATGGCTTACTACGAACTGACAAACACATGTTTACACACACACACACACACACACTCTCACATCCTCTTTGGGGAGGGGGATTTGTTTTTGTAGTGTCCGTGAAGGTGACTGGTGCCCGGAGGGGCCCAGCAGCGCAGACGGCGAATACTAATATGTGTTGAAAGGGTCATGTTGGGTTACACAGCGTTGTCCACCATCCTTGGCATCTCCCCACTTACCAGCCAATCACAGTCAAGGACTCCGTGATGCAGTGCCCCTCTTACTGGAGGGATTCCTTGGATCTGCCGCGTGACGATGCTGGCTTTGGGTGTCTCTCGCACCTCCTCCTCCTCCCCCCCCTCTCCCCATTATCTGCCCCCGGGTTTCTTTCTCCCATCCTTGCACGAAGGTGCGACCGCTGCTTGTGTTTGAATAGGAGTTGATCTAGCGCCATACACACTGCTCCCATAAGACTGGCTGTGCAGACGGCAGGCAGAGTCATCATCCAGCCCTCTTTGTCTCCTCCACCCTCTCTCCTCCGAAACCAGGCTCCACCTCTCACTTTCTCTCTCTCTCTCTCCCTCTCTCTCTGCCAGCCTCACACTCACACACACACACACACACACACACACTTACACTCTCTGTTCCCACGACTCCCTTCCCCTACTCCTGATGTGCGTGCCTCCTCGTCAAGGCGAGCAGATTTGAAGCAGAAGGTGTGCTGCTGTTGCCAGGTAAGAGCCTGTATTTCCTCCTCGGGTCACCCAGAAGTTAGAGAGAAATGGGGAGTCTCCTGTTGGTTTGTGGGTGTTTGTGTTTCTGTGTTGATTTGCCGGTGTCTAGGTGACACAACCAGGAAGGGTGGGTGCTCCGAGGGTGCCACAGAAGAACTACACTTTGCCACAACTCCCCAGCCCCTCTCTGTGACACCGATTTTTGGCGCCCATTTTTACCGCGCTTTTCATTGCCATGTGTTAGCAGACAGTTTTCTTTTGGTGGTTTATTCATTTCTGAGAGGCTGGAAAGCAGCTGGCAGCAGGACAGATAAATAGATCGGCTGCAACGTATGGAGGAAGCCTCTCCTGGTTGCGAGGGGAGACCATGCTGGGGATGTGTGGGCGGAGAGGGAAACGAAGGGAGGGGAATGGAGACGGAAGACGAGGAGCCGCTTTCATCCCGTGGAAGCTAATCCCTCTGTTCACCTCTCTCCATCAGATAAAATGGGCCGGCTGTGGTAGCCCTGTTTATTTATTTTTTTGTATTCCTCCACTCCTCCATGCTTCAGTTGTGATGGGTTTATCTCGGGCAGGGAGGAGAGAGGAAAGCTATTGATCTGGAAATGAGCTGTAATGCCATTTGAAAAGGGAACAAGACATCTCTCTGTTTCTCCCTCTGACTTTTCTCTTGCTTGCTTTTGTTCCTGACTGAACCTTTTGTTCACGATCTATTATTTAAACTCACCAGTGATAATCAATTCAATAGTCGTAGCTTTAGGCTTATGGGAGTGAGCTGATATGATTGAAAAGCAACTTGACTTCCATATGTTACCCAGTATCTCTGCTGTTGTGATGGGTGACAACACCCCCCCCCCTTGCTGTAAAGGTGGCTTATCACCTTCCACAGGTTCATTGACAGAACGATTGGCCGCTGCACAGTTCACACGGAAACAAATGTCTCCCGGCTCTCGGCAAACATGTCAAGCATATCCGTGGTGATTGTAGCGCCGCTTCTCTGACAAATATGGCGTCATTACAAGACGGGCGGCCTATCACCTCTCGCCGGCTCCAGGATTACCTAATATCTCGGGAGGCAGCGGGAGAGAAAGCAACGAGAGAGGAGGGGAGGGGAGGGACGGGAGGGGAGGGGAGGTCGGGGCTGCTCAGGTGTTTCTGTTTAGCCTCGTGCTTTAGAATACATTAGCCAGGAAGCTCCCGTGTGTCAACCTGTTACCAGGTGACAGAGACTGTGAGGCAGCACTCCCCCCCCACCATCCCCACCTCACCCAAATCTAAATGACCCCTCAGCTCTTTTCCCAAGGCAGAGCTTATGTTTACATTCTCTCTGGGAGCTTCTGCAGATGCTCCATTTCATAAGCAGTAACTGAATCAGACAGGAGGAGGCTGATGGATCCAGTGCAGACTGTTGGCTGACAATTACTCTATGAAACACCTGGAGGCTATTTCTCATGCTCTCGTGCTTTAAGAGATCTGCCACCGAATGTCTTCTTTGTTCCTTTTCCTTTTCCTTACATTATGAATAAGACTTTTAAACCGATTTGACGTTAAGTTGAATTTCTACACCAATTATATTTGCCTTATAGCAGACACTCGGTTAGACTGTGTATCTTAAACTGGAGCTGACTGGCAAGACCCACTATGAATTTTTGCTTTTTGGCTAAAAGCTCCACATTTTATCTTCTACTGAAGAACAGGAAATAAACCAGGGCACATTTGCTGTGGATGAATTAAACAGCCCCCTTTATTAGAGCGGCTAATGCATGGTTGAGATTAAAATATGCATTTACGCGTTGCATCACACTGGGCTTCATCAGGGTGACTAACCAGAAAATGAACAAGTAATATGTTGGCCTGGGAGATATCAGGAGATGACATCCTGGCTCATTATCATAATAAACAGAGCAGTTGACTCAAATTAGAGGAAAAAAAACAGCAATTAAAATGGAGAAAAAACACAATGAACGATCAGCACGTTGCAGAGAAAGGAATACAATCACATCCTCACAAGTTATAGATCCAATTTTAGTTTTGTTTCATTTCACAAGGTGTTTGAATTGATTTCTTTGCTTTTCTCCAACATCTTCAGCGGTCCTTTTTTATTACCTGCTAATGGGTTCTTATTAATAAGTACAGGCTCGACATCCTGATCTTGATGTCCAGTGCTAACCTTCTGTCTGGGCTGATTTATCTCAAGTGAACTTTTCAAAAAGCTAAAGGCCTTCAGAATACTTAAGGGCCTCTGCCAGGTTTACTTTGCTTTTGTCTGAAGCGTCTCACTTCTCATCAGTTTATCAGGAGACAGAGGGCGATGGACGGATGGGAGGTGGAGGCAGGACAGTAAAGATAATGAGGCCGCTGTTTATTCCTCGGTACAAAACGCTGTTTATAAATAGACTCGCTCGTGATTTGACCTTGTGTGGCCATGTGGCGGTGGTGGGCGCCTGTGAGGAGGGATGTGCACAGATCAGTGACACCACAGAAACCAGCTCATACTGGTGGAGATGCTTCAGCACCAGTTGGCCTGCTTGTACCATCACAATCATTGCTTATACAGATAAACACATTAAATGATAGTTTGCTCACGATTTATAGGAGTATAATTTTTGTAATTAAATAACGAGGCCCTTTGCCTTTGAATATTAATTGATATTGATTGAATATTAATTACAGTTCACTTCCGTCTCCCTCACTTTGCTGCAGCCACACAGGAGGTCAAGTACAGTTAATTGAACACTGTAAAAATTAGAGTAATGACTCTGATTTACAGTGTCAAGCTAATGCAGTGTGGAGAACAACTGACCTTGATGTGGGAATGAGCAGAAAATGAGTCAGTACTTGATCAACTTGTCATTAAATTTGCTTCCAAATCATGAAATGATAATGACGTAAAAAGTTAATATGCTTTGTTCCTCACAACGTATTTCATTAGAAGCAAATTCAAACTACATAAAATGAAGGTGGATGTAGTCAGTTTTTCTATTAACTGTTTAATTTTCTTCTTGGAAAATGAGATACTCAATTCTGCCCATTATGGAGCCGGCAGAGATCGTTTCCGACAATATTGTTTTGCAAATGAGCCGTGTCTCCGTTGTGTTTACATTGGACAACAATGTTTTTATTATATGACGTCAAAATCTCTCCTCACTGCTGGACAGGTATAAAACTCCAACAATGAGACAAGTTCATGAATATGTCATTTAAAAGGACGATTTTTTTTTGTGATTGCCCAGCTAACTGGTATCTGTGTTTTCTTAAAGGCCTAACGCTGATAGGCTAATCGGCTCGGTCTAATTCCTGATTTGAATCTGTGTGTTTGACAGAGTGTATAGAACTCAGGACTGCCTGATCTCTGCCGACCCACCGAGATAAGGCTCAGATTACATGATCAATCCACACACACACACACAAACTCACACAATCTATTGACAGAACTAAACAAAAACACATTCATATTATTTTCAAACACCATTTAATGCAGGTAGTCGGATTGATGATATTATGCTCCTGAGGGTGGGCAGACAAAGCTTTTTATACCACTCGACAAGCTGTGTAATCATAATTTGAATAATTTTCATATAAATAAGCACTTGTTTGCTATAGAAAGGTCATTAGCATCATCAGTGACAGCAACTACAGCTTAACAGGCAAACAAAATGAAGCCATGCGCAGAAACGCCAAACTTTATTCAAGTAAAGCCGGAGAAAATACCCACATTGTGTGATAAACAAGGCGTTAAGTGCACAAACGTAACAACAATCCTTTGGCAGAGAAGATGCGAGTTAGAGCATCTCTGAGATGATGTTTTCTGACTCCATTAACATCACTCGGCGTAAAAGCCGCTGAATTTAACAGAGCATTAGCAGGACCTTTGCTCACAATAGAGCAGAACTAAAAGGGTGTTTTCGTTTTGCGCAGAACAACCAGAGCATTGTGCGGTTGCCGACAAAAGCCCATTCTTCCAGCTGCACGACGTGGCTGCATTTAAATTCATATTTATCAGCTGCACCGCAGTCAAAACAATTGGCGTCACATCGCAGCGAGTCAAACAGGATCACTGCCACAGCCTGAACAATGTGTAATGAAGCCAGTAAAAAAAAGAGACTGTGTCCGTGTTGGATACGTCTGCTGTGGTTTTCTGATTCAGCCGCGGTACGTCTCATAAAACACACACATAGAGAAAGTAAATGGTTTCAGAGGGAAGTAAATTACTGTCACAACGACTTTATTAAGGTTTGTGTGTCTGGGACACAATCGCAGGGTGTCATTTAATTTTTGAGAATCCATTTTTTTATGTGAATCCGCCACGGCCATAAATATTATGTATTTAAGGAGATTTTATTTCATGCCTTTGTCATGACAGTCTGTCAGAGGGATTTTCATTAAAGAAGTTATCTTAGGTGGCAGAGGGGGGGGTGGGGGGGGGGAGGATGTTTCATTGTGATCGGCAAGAACAGGAGAATTATTTCAAACTTACTTCCAGTCTGAGAGCTGTAATTTTCAAATCCCCTTTGGGGAGGAAATTGCTTTTGCCCTTCTACAATTTTTTAATATCCTGCATCATTCTTCGAGCTGGTAAAAACGCACCATCTACCCGTGGCGGTTCTCCTGCTGGTGCCCGAAGGTGCTTTTGTGGGGAAGTTATTAGAGATTAATACCATCTGGGTGTGTGGTACCGCTGAGGGACGTCCGCCTGGCCCCTGTGCCCCCCAGCCTGGCCGGTACATAGTGGGTGAAACATCCCCTTTGCCCAATGAAAGAGTGGATTAATTATTACTGAAGGGCACGCGGCAGAAAAGAAGAAAAGAAGAGGCCCCCGGAGGCAATCTCAATGTTTCATGAATGTAATAATACGTTAAAAAAAAAGCAATCCTTCTTCTTCTGCGCTTACCTGAACCAGTCTGGCACATCCACCCGGGCCTGAGGGCAAACGGGGGCACCCCTCCAGGGTAATGTCAGGAGGAACGAAACAAAGCGCTGCTCTTTCTGTTACTCTCTTGTTGGCTAACATTGTTCCATTCTTATTTAGTCTGCAATGATTAGATTAGAAGTGCTCCGCTATGGGTCCCCTGTTGATTCAGCCACTCTCTGCACTGACAGTGTAAGTGCCAGCGTGGAGATGAGCCTAGAATCAAAATTACCAGCGTCCATTATTCAGTCGATCTCCTATTCATTAGTTCATAAAAGAAAAAACACCTGGTATTTTCAGTGCATACACAGGAAATGTGGACTCGCACAAAGGGCGAATCCATCAACTCGAACAACATGACACACATCACGCAACTCAAGCATCACGCTGAGTCTCATCTGTGGCAGAGAAGAGGCCGATTGTGTTTCTACACATTCCTCCAGCTCACGATCCTCCGAGGAAACCAGCAGAACAAACCACGTCCCAGTAAGTTGCCCACTGGCTCAGCCACGGTTCCCCCCCCCGGAGGATGAATGACTCATAAAGCAACATGACACCCAGCCAGCAGTGTGTGCGAGATACAGGAGCACGATGGGATACAGAAAGCAATTAAAAAATCAGTGTCGCCCGCCCAGTCCGCCTCACAAGTGACCTTGGCGGATTTGTAATGTGTCACAGACGTTTCAACATGTGCTGGGAACCATGAACTCCCAGATACCACTTGGGACCTCTTCCCCTTTTCCAGTCAGCTGTCAAAAGAGAGAGAGAGAGAGAGAGAGAGAGAGAGAGAGAGACACTTGGTGAACTCCCTCCCATTGCCGTGTTGTTTTGCCACCAGTCAGGGTCACTGCCGGCTCATTACACTCACAGTGGATGGATTAAACTGAATAAATGCAGGGGCTACATAATCAGCGTTACAGCCTTAATAATCTCAAGTGACCCCACTGTGAAGATGATTTCACTCGTCTCTCTAATACAGCGACGCACGAAAAGCTTCATTAGCAGTGGAACCAGTGAGTCCCTGATTACCAGTTACACAGGAACCCCTCCCAGCCCCCTTCCCCTACAGTGTGGAGGAGAGAGATTGCGAGGGAGCGCCAGGTGATGAGGTGGGGTGCTTTCCTCCCTTTCAAACCCCACCTTTCCCCATCGTCGATTCTACAACACCGCCGGTCGAGCAGCATGTGTGCCCCCCCTCCGCCACCACCGCCGCCAGCTGAGATTCGCCTGTAACACAAACATCCTTGTTTGTCGCCATGGCAACCAAGTCTCCTGCCTGCTGTAGGTTGTCATGCCAGCCGCCTCCACCCCAAGCTCTTCCTCACCCATTAGCACCGTACTGTAGCCGACACGTGGGAGCGGCGGCACATCGGCTCTATTTGATCCCTCTGGGGTTTTTTTTTATGAATAAGCTGCTCTCATTACGTCTCATGCGCCCGCCCCCCTGTCCCTGTAGCCTTCTTTTTAACTTTAACCTGCATACTATTACACCCTCAGATACATGAATGCTTTCACTCAGCGAGTGCCAGCCGTAGTCAATTACCAGAATATATATAAACCAACAAAAGCCAACTACTCCAAAAACACAAGATCTAAAACAAAGTGTCCTCAACAATTCATCTGCTGTTGTTCATACCGTCCACTGTCCACCGGCCCCCTCATCCCCTGACGTGTCTGGACTCCCATGAAGCGTGATGCAGAATGTGGAGGCACGGAGGTCCTTCTCCGAGGGGGGCAGACCGACCAAGGCCCTGTCTTCCAAAACATGTCCACCCAGTCGGAGGAAAAAAACACTCATTACCCCAGCGTCAAGGGGCCAGCCCAGCCCACTCGGGGATAATAACTAGGCATCTGCTTAAATTTGATATAATGCTGGCCCACTGGGAAGTCTGGGGTTTTGGGGAAGTGGCAGGAATTACTGTGCTCTCTCTTTCAGCTGTTTGACTGCTTCTCTCTCTGCGGCCTGATCTCCAGTGTTTGAAGCAGTGGACGTATTTACACCAGAGGGTTTACGATGACACCTCAGGGTGAACTTTACTATATTTTAGAGGATAACTGCCCTTATTCAGAGTTCTGAAGAGAGGAGCCATTTTGCTGCTGGTTACATTTTCCCGAGATTACATTTGCTGTTTCCTTATCTCCCAAATTAACTCATTACCTTGACATTCTGCGTTCCCTCCCTGAAAACAGATTGGCATTGAATTTCTAATGAAACATGGCTGTCCCCGTGTCCCATTTGCACGGCACAGGACTCGGTGGAAGCCGGTAACCCTCAGCCACGGTTCTTGCCATTGATTTTGACTCCACAGCCAGATGAGTAACCTTGAAGAGGAAGCGGTGACAGAATGAAAGCGAACGGAAGAGGAGAGCTGGGGAGAGCTTTGTATATTAGCAAATTGTTCAAAGCAATCCTCTGGACGTCAAGGGTCAATTCTCTTACCTCCTGTAGTATCTAAACACGTCCTGGGTGATATAACGTACAAGCTCTTCCCTCAAAGTCGGGCCGTGCTTCTCCTTTGAATCGGGCTCAATCCGACCAACGAGGCGAAACCTCTCAGTTCTGTCAATCACTCTCTTTCCTTGAAGCTTACACTAATTGCATATGCAAATTGCCTGAGATTACGAGTTTGCACCCGCCGTAGGGTTTGGTGATTGCGATATTGATGGATTTCCTCACGTTCATTTCTTAAATGTTGTTAATGAAGAGGCAGCCACTTACAAACCTGGATTCTGCGTGCATTGTTCATCGAGAAGCCAACTCGGGGGGGGGGCTGTTCCAATTAAAAGTCTATGTTTTTCTCAGGCCAGATTTGGGGCGGATGATGCACAAGAGCCCCCGACTGAATGTTGTTCAACCTGAATGGAACCAAATCTGTTTGTGTCAAGATCTGTTGATTATTTCAAGTAAATGGGACAGTGTGGAAAAACGTTTTGATCAAACTTCATTCACCTGAGTTGAATAATGTTAACCACAGACTGAGACACCACAAGAAGTAAGCAAAGTGAATTCCTGTCTCCCCCCCGAACACAACATTACCTTCCTCAACAATGAGCCAACAGCAGAAGGAGAGAAAAGTAGGGACAACATAAAAAAAAAGTAGCTATAAAATCTCCATGCGGCCCATCTGTGTCCTGCTGTGGTTTGGATCCATGTTGAATTGCATTGTCCCAATTAATTAAACAATCAATTAAATTAAATTAAAATGGAGTCATTAAGCCAGCAAGACTTTTTCCTTCTGCAGTTCAAAATCAATGAGGCATTGTGTTTTCTGCCAGTTGTACAATCAAGTGTGTCTCTGCATGTAGGCCGGCCTTCACTCTGTCTGCTCTGTCGGGCTGTTGCCAGCAATTTTAGACAAAGCCATGATTTCAGAGAAAATTGCTCAGAATCCTTCTCAGGTAGAGAATCTGTTTTCTGGTAACCTACGTGGACTCGTCGGGCTGCAGGAAGGGCAACTTCAATGTCACAGCATCTCACTGTTTACTTCACCGTGCTCACTGCGATCAGCCCTGCAGCACCGATCGGACCTGCTCACAAATTATAAGAGGCTTCAATCAATAACCGCGGAGGCCATCCTTCCACTCTGAGTGAACAGCCCTGTAAAGAGTCCCCTGTGGGGCCGGAGCACCAGAGAAGACCAGCTGAATATCTCGGCACTGGCAGTGGAGCTTTAACTTCCATGTGTCCTTTTTAAATCGATTAAAAACACAAACATAAACACAACATCTTCTGTCGTGGGGCTGTTTTCAATACAGGGTGACAGTTTGTAATGAAGACTTGAGGAGCAGTTACAATGAGGCCTCACAGCCACTAGATGTTGCTGCAGCCTGAAGTCTGGTCTCTCTGGAGAATCACACATGACGCTTGTTTTTTTGCATTTTGCTTATTAAAACGTGTTAGATTATTAACATCTCAGAATTGAGTTTTTTGAAGAACTTGTTCGAGAAGCAGCTGAGCGTCAAAAACTCCGGCATCACTCCTGACATCATTTCTGCAGACCTGTTAAAAAACACTTTAATTGGCCTCAGTTCCACGTTGGTGCACATGGGTTTTGGATTTTTTCCTGAACACAATTTGCCCCATGAAAATTTGAAAAAGCCAAAATCAAGATACTGTACTTTTTTTTTATCAGCAGCTCAGCCCCGGAGCAGTCGAGCGGTGACAAATGAATTAGAAAGACTCTTATTTGGGGGAAGCTTAAAAATCCCTGAAACGTGTTCTGTCAGGCTTCATTGTCTCCACCCCCCCTCCACTCCACCCCCCTCAACGGCTCTGTTTTGATATTTGCAGTTTGCGTGATTGTGAAGTGCCTCCTCCGGATGAAACACCCTCTTCCTCCGGCCTCCTTACTGCAAATCACCAGTCTCTGATTGACCCTGTGTCTCAGAGGTTGGGCCACTGAATGATATTGTCCCTCTGTGTTGTCTCGCTGTCTGCTGCTGCGTACAGTAAACAAAGCCGGTGACTCCATGACTCCACCTCAAGCTTCGGGGGTCACCAGGTACTAACTGGCTCTGTGTTTACCCTCCGACGCCTCCTGTATTCTCTTTGTGATCGCTTCCCCTGCTCGCCCTGTCCATCGGCCTCCCTCTCCGGGTGTAAACCATGCACACACAGAGATTTGGAGGTAAACTCACAGCCATCTACAGGGCATGGTCTGGTTTCGTTGAGTTCTGCAGGATGTGCTCCAAATGAATGATTTAACAGTAGGAAAAAGTAGGAAGAGCACCATCCATTTCCCTGGAGTCCAATTTCAATCATTTAACGTCTCCTAAGATGTCTCAGGAAGGCTCTATTGTGTTCTGTGTTGACTGTCGTGTTGATTTTCTCTGGCGTGTGTGTGTGTGTGTCTCAGAGGAACCGCTGCAGATCCATTTGAATGACTTCTTATCCTGCAGATTGAACGTGATGACGCAGATTCTCTTGGAGAAATCGGATCATCTGCCGATCGAGCTGCACAAACTCCTGAAGGGTCAGATCGTGTGCGTTCCAAATCCTCCACCTCCACCGAGCGCTTAAACCCCGGTCCCTGTTGCACTGTTGTTTAAAACAGGATTTGCTTCTGTTGCTCAGAGGTTCCGAGGGGCAGTGGCTCCTGTAATCTGACACAGCCAGCGAACTAGTCTTTTAAATTGCTGAATCGATGCGTGGCTAAATACGCCGGGTCCCGGGGTCTTGGTGCTGTGCCAGCCGGCGGATCAGAACCACGACTCGTCTGGGGATAAAAATAACTTGATGCTCACTTGGTGTCGGAGCCGTGTCTTTGTTTTTGTTTTTTTATTCCAGCCTTGTAGGAAGTACGCCGGTTTCTCACTCGCTTTGAAGCTGACCTCCGCTGACTGGAAGATGCCGTCTGTCACTGAGAGGAGGTGTGTTTGTGTAGCGAGTATGTGTTTTGTTGTCTGTTAATGACAAAGTGGGATGATATTAATGGGGCTTTACTACGATAACGATAACTGGAGTAATTCATGTAGAAAAATGATTATGTTTTTGGCTCCTGTTCATTGGCTGGTTGTCGAGCAAAAACTAATGAACTGAGTTTTATGAAGAAATCCAGCAGATCTGGGAAATGTTTGATTTTTATTTAATGTTGCAGTTATTTGGCATTTGATGGAGGTATGTGCTGTATCCACGTTTGAATTGGAGCAGGTTATTATTATTATTCAGTTCCCAGTGGATTGATCAATGCAGATATGTTGGTTCCTCAAGATTAATTGATTATCTCCAGGAGCCTTCGAGATATGGAACATTGGTTTAAATCCTGTTGCTCCAGTAGAAACACTTTACTGTAACTTGTATGTTTATGCTCTTAAACAAACAACAGAAACTTTCTCATTAAATTGTGAGATGAGTTGAGTTTGATGCCCCAGACTCCTCCATCCTGGGGCTCCTTCTGTCCTAGCATCACTCAGGGGGAGTCAGTGTGTCAGATGTTTTATTCAACACAGCTGTGTGTGTTTCTGGCACCTGGACGCTCCATCAGAAAGGAAAGGAGGACGGGGCGTGAGTGCGTCGCGGATCGGCAGAACGGGGGTCACGGTTCCTTCATGTCTCCAAACCGGCTGGACCACCGCGGGCTAACATCAAACAGCCAGAACACCTGTTTCCAGACAGCGCTCCTCGTTTAGCCCCCCCCCCGCTCAGATGAAAGCAGCAGAAAGTTTGAGACCAGAGGGAAATTGCACCGAGATCAAAGGCACCGGCGTTTGTTTAAATGGCTGAACAGAACGGTTTTCAATTGATGAATGTTCTTTGAAATAAACTTGGGCATCACAGAGGGATCCATTTCTGTTTGTGATGTCGGGGACTCGCCGAGCTCCTGTGCCATCAAAAGCAAATTATAGGGATGCTGCTAGATCCATAATTAAGTGTTGTAACCAAAACTAAACACTGCGTTCATTGTGAATGTGTTTGGTTGCATTTCACTTGATGACAGGATATTATAATGATGGACTAGACTCACACTGGATGGGCCCACGCAGTTGAGGTAAAGGTGCAGCTGCTGACTGACAGGTGCCAGTCAGAGATAGAGGCTGAGAGATGAGGATCCAGCTCAGGCTTCATTTCTAAATCTTCTGTTTTGTGGACAGAAACAAAAACAATCCTCGGGCCACAGAAGCCTCCACAGTGTAAATCTCAATTAATATAGACATAATATAATGAATGGTCTTTTTAACAATGGTGTTTGGATTATGTGAAATATTGTGAAAAGGAAAATACAGATCCATCCTCCGTCATGTGGGACCGGTCTCAAAGCACCAGATCCCAGTGCTGAATACTCAAGCCCGAGAAATGTCAAAATTTCCATGTTGTCACACAAAGAGAGAGAGGGAGAGAGAGAGGGAGAGAGAGAGAGAGAGAGAGAGAGAGAGAGAGAGAGAGAGAGAGAGAGAGAGAGAGAGAGAGAGAGGGTAGAGAGTGGCTGGATTTCAGGGGGCATGTGTTTGAAGTGTGTCTCCCCAGGAGAAAGATGGCCCTCACACTGTCTTTCATTTCCTTTTTTGTCCACTTTGTGAAGATATGGGCAGAGTGGAGGAGACGAAACACTGAGTGCACATATTTGATTGCTACACCACGAATGGACGTCTCCCGCCTGCACTCACCACAACAACAAAAGAAAGGAGTGCTTAATCTTAATTCTCCATTGCGTCGTCCCAAAATGCAAATCAAATGGAAAAAAAACAAACCATACAGAATTTTGTGTATTTGCGTTTTCACATCGTCAGTATTCACGTGCGTCCTCGAGCTCTCGGAGGGTATTTAGAAAAAACAGTTCTAGTAGATTAATGCTACTTGCGCTCACCACAAAGGATGAATTACATGTTTCAATAAAATGCCCCCTGCTGTTTGGAAAATTAATTCAATTTCCAGAACAAATGCAGTGAAGAGACCAAAACCAGAGCTCGTCAGCTCAAATAGACTTTTTTTCTCAAACTGAATTGTGGTGCCACTAAAAGTCCTAAAATCCAGGAGAAGGTCCTGAAAAACCAAGGAGCAAGAGGAGAACATCATAGGATTTGAAAATTGAGGAAAGACAACACGCCATGCAGAAGCCATCGCGTGAGGCAAACGCTCCGCCTTCCTCTAATTCACCATAAAATGATTTTCCTCCCTCCCTTTAAAAGAGCCTCCTCTGAGGTCGGCAGCCAAGGTTCCGCAAATATTCATTAGGCATAAATACAAAATCACAGCGATTCCCTGGCCTCAGCCACCTGTCGGCCTCTCAATTTGAATGCATGGCATACCCGTAATTCATTCACTTACAATAATGGGATTGCACCACTGCTGTAGTGGCAACCTTCAATAACTGCAACCGAAATAATGGACTGGTTCCCTTTCATCCTCGGGCATACCCTGCACATGCATTAGTGGTAATGATGTCTCCTTCATCAGAATGTGTGGGGATATTGTATGCAGGCCGTGTAGTTTCCACTCCACCTTCATTAAGTCTGTCTTTAACCAACCGGAGACCTTCTTTGTGTTGTTATCTTGGGTTTTTCTGGCCATTAGGAAGGATGTGTTGTGTGAGATGCATCCGAATGGAGCTGAGGATGCAAGGTTGTGTGTTTATGTTGGGGCTTTGGAAATAGATTGTCTCATTTATCCAAGGGTTTGGTTTAGGATTACAATCTAGATTATTGAGTCTCATATAACATAACACACATTTTTCCATAATATAGGTTCTTAAAGGTGTCTTATGTCAATGGTCTGTTTTCATATGGAGCTCTTCTGCTCTTCCTGACCAATGGAAGTTGTTGTACAGTTTATCAGTGAATAAGCCGATTCATTAAACATCGTCTAACCTCTCTCATGGGATTCTCTGCAAGAAAATGTACAGTAGGTATCAGACAAAAACACACAAAATTGGCAGGTTTTGTCTCTCTGCACCTTCTCCTCCCGACTAGAGGAGGAAGTGTGGCACCGGTATCTGAGCCCAAAAGGTGACGCTCACAACAAAGTGTAGTGACACAAAAAACCCACACAATCCCCCCCGTGAAAAATGGACTTAAAAATCATAAACATAAAAATCAATCATGCGTGTGATCATCAATAAATGTCTAATAATATGATTAAATATCAGCATTCTAATGGGGCCGATAACGACTGTATAGACTGGGGATAGGTTTGATTTGTTGGCGTGTCAGCACCAGTGCGCCTCACTCGTCAGAGAAATGGAGGTGCTGCCAAATAGGGGGAGCGAAGGGAAGGAACGGGAAGATAAGAGTGTTCACGAGCAGCCAATGATGAATTACATGGCCCGGGGTTTGATTAGCTTTTTATCAGCTCACGGGACTCTCGGGGATGAGCAGAGATTGATGGGCCGTGGAGAGTTGACACGGTGATGTTTGTTCGGCCGCTACTGGCTGGAGTGCCGGTGAGCCACAAAATAGATGAGCAGCAAAGGCCCTTTTCAACACACGTCTGCAACACTCCTTCTCATTTGTCCTGTGGATTAGGACTTATTTAAAGGACTGCACCACAAAACGCACCAAATCTCTCTCCATACCTCTTTTTCTCTGCAAGTGTCACGTTTTACTCCATAACTGTGACCTGCAGGGGGCCTGGGAGTGTCTTTGTGATGTACACCGGTGATGTAATAATCCCCAGATCGATACCTGGGAACAATATCGACCGTCTGCGTTTAGCCGCGCCATGTTCGAGTATTATCTTTACTGCCATGGAGGGAAGCACTCACCCTATGCCATAGATTTCCTATAAGGTTCAAGGTCACCTTGAGGGAATACTGTCTTGATAAGAACAGAAACAAATCCTGCAAATGTGTAATGAAATGACGACTAAAAAACTGGTTAGAGTCACACACAGTTTATTCTGTAGGGAGAACATACATCCTGCAACACCTTAAGGTTTTTTTTACAGAGTGCCAGAAATACCTCAAAGATAATCACACATGAATAACAAGCTTAGGAGGAGATCTTTGGCTAAGACGTCCCTTTGGAATTTTAAAAACTCAATGTTGATTAATAATGAATAAACCTTTTATTATTCTGATAGAAGTTCTGAGCTCTCTGGAATCTCAATCGTTGGCACGACAAGAAAGAATGCAAATTATTTCACCAGAAGTACATTAATGACATCGAATCAGTATATTAAAACATATTCAAACATGTCATCAGCATATAAGTAGACATTCCCTGATTAAATGAAGAGTGGTTGTACAAAATGTATTAAACATGGGAAGATTTACACACATTTGCATATTTAAGAATGGATAATAAGTATTTCATTCAGAAGCGTTTTTCTGAACCTAACTGGAGAGCTATTTAAGTGAGAGTTCAACTCCCTCACGTATTTTAGGATTCATTTTCAAAAGAGAGAGAAATTATGAAATATAAAATATATTTTTTCCATTTCTATGTTTGTCAGCAGGGAGGAGGTGAGATGTTTGCTGGTACTCCTGCTGTTGGTCATTCACAAATATTTGTACATTTGTCAGCCTCCGACTCTAAAGAGCTAAATTCACAAAGAACTACGGTACGAGGCTCCAGGGATTTCTAATATACCAATATGGCAGCGGCACATTCCACTCTGTGTGCATGTGTAGTCTGTCAACATCCATTTCCTTCACTTAAAGCTAATACCCTGTATTGAGCAACAAGCAGGCATCTTCCAAACAGAAGCCAGAGCCAAATAACCACGCCTGACACAACCCAGTATTTCCAAAATGGGAAAACGGTGCATCCAGAGTGTCGGGCTAATCGGCCTTGATGAAAGTCAGTGAGCAGACCTCGTCTCTCCTCATAGATTCATGGGACGTGAAACCAAAGGGCTCATATGCTGCTAAAGTGGATATGGATTGAAACTATTTTAGGAAGCCTGAAGCCCCGAGGCGAACATCACGTTACCGATATAAAGACGTTTTAAATCAAGTTTGCAGTAGATTTGTATGGATCTGGGTACATCTTGCAATATGTATTTGTGACTAACAGGCCGTCTGACACCTGATGAGGAGAACATCATTATCATGACATCCTCATCTTCAGAGGCAGGTGTTTATTCCAGCTACATTGATAGAAACAGAAGTGTCCTCCCCCGGGTGCGGCCTGTGGGTGTAGTCAAACTTTCATACGTGTTTCTTCAGCAGTTCTTAAACAAGGGTGGGTGAAGAAGAATCATTTTTATATTAAAATGTCTTCTTTTTCATCAGGTTGAAAACTCCCCAAAGAAAGATAGTTGTTCTTTGACATTTGGCACAAATTGCAGTGAAATGCTGCCGCTCTATTTTTCAGTACCAAGCTAATTTTTCTAAATGTGGCAAAAATCTCCTGAGAAACTCGTCGGCGGAGGAGAAGCTGTACAGTCTCTTAACTCGTCTCAGCGTTTTAGCAGGAGAGATGAAAACAAGATTCTTCGGCTTTCCAAGTCTGTTTGATGAACGTTCCAATGTTCTTAATGAGCACCAGAGAGATTGGTGTTCTCCTTTCAATCTGCTCAGGTACCTTCTAAGACGTGACACCAGGAAAACTGTAAAGCTGTAACTCTAACTGTGGAGGAATGAGCCCACCCTCAAGTGGCTGGAGTTTCACATTGAAAAACCTGCTTTTAGGGTTTGTTTGTTGTGATATATCTGAACCTGGTGACACGTAATATAATAACACAATCTAATATTCATCAGGTAGCATGCTGTTGTCACACTCTTGCTGTTAATAATTGAAAAGGCCACAGGATTCAATGCAACTCATCTAGATTTATGGTGTTGTCACCGTAAAGTCGTGTTTTTCTTGGTTATATGAAAACACCACAGAGGAAGAAACGTGCTTATCATGGAAAATGTCATCTTCGTGCCCTTGAACAGATTTCTGAGGGTGAAGGAATATTTTCTGTGGAATATGAATTCATCTGTCCGAGGCGGCTGTCCGATGCTCTCCCCATACGATGAGTGGCACATTCCTGGTAATCCTCCTGATGGCCGCCCGGACCTGTCAGCGGCTTGAACCCTGACAGTCTTCCCTGACGCCCAGACGCCCCCTGGGGGTTGGGGGAGGTCTGGCGAAAGAAGGGGCAGAGATGCCAAAGATCTGAGGTGCTTCTCCGTCAACCCCCACCTCCCCCCCCGTCCCCCGTACCTACTCTGGCTCCAGTATGACCAGTAAAAGGTCAAAGCTTCTTCTTCTTCTGCCGCTTGCCGAGTTATCTGCTCTTTCTGTTCATCAAGATCCCCCGTTGACCTCCATTCAGATTCCCTCCCTCCGCTCCTGAAAAAACGTGATTCAAACTACATATATGCACTTTTTTCAACAACTATCTAAAAACTACAAAAAATAGACGAATTACCTCCAATGCAGTGCTCTACTGCTACACTATTGAGCCCTCCGTCTTCCACTCTTTGTATTTTCCAGGAATACGATACTGTAGATTTTTAGGAACCTCAAAAATGAATGCACATTATGATTTTCATCCAAAGCCCTGCAAGGCTGTGCCATTGATTTTATTAGAAACCTGTGAGCTTTTAGAATCTTTTATATAGTTATTAGTTACAACAGAAATAGGAGCACTTGTTCAGTTCAGTTTCCATAGTGATTTTTCCATTTCAAATTCATCAGATTTAGAGAAAACACGGGTTTCTCTGCAGAAGCATGAAGCATTAGACTCAATCAGCCTTTCACAGCAATGAGATGAATCCAGTTCTTTACTTTACTGAATAAGCATAGGACGAGTTGGAGAAAGATCCTGAAGCTTTGAACAACAGACATTGCGCTACAGACATATAGACATATTGAAAATGGCATATTTTAGTACATTCTGTAATTGCTTTTATAAGGTTCCATCCTCCTGATAAGAAAACAGTATGAGACGGCTGTGATAGATGATTTAAACTGTACATATCATCCAATTAGTCGGATGTTTCCCTGTGTTCACGTTAATAATGAAATTATTCAGTTCCAATGTGGACTTTGTGTATCAATTAATTTGTAAATAATTATCCTTTTTGGCCCCGGTCAATCCTAATCCTATCTAGGAGGATATCATCTGGAGCCCCTCTGGGTACCAGCATGTGGTGAGTGTTGACCAGGAGACTGTAGCCCCCCCTGCTGTACAGGAGCATATACTGGCTTATTGTTTTTTTAAAGTGCATTATTCTGCTTCTGTTGCTCTGTAAGCACGGATGCAACTGGCACACAGCGAGGTTATTTATACAACTGAGTGTGTTGCCCAACTGCCACGGATCTTCTGATTGGTGCAACGGCCTTTTTCTAGGTCAGACAGTGGATCACATGCATCCACACACGCAGTAAAATATTCCCTTTCTCCCTCACACACGCAGCCAAACGCCGAGGAAGGTGATGTGCATTAGTCGCCTGGTTGCTCCTCTTCCTCCCCATTCTAAATATAAACATGACTCACAGTGATGGCACTTGCACTGACTCAAGATGGCGGCATACCTTCAGTGGGTCTTCACAAATTGTGACAGGTCCTCTTGCTCCCATCATGGGAACAGCTTTCTGTCAGTCACTCTCCGATTTGAGGATCAGACTCGGCTTTGCCCCATTGCCTCTCTCACACTCCTTCTCTTGCTCTTTCTCGTTGTGTGTCCTGAACTCACCTCAGACAAGAGTGGCTATTAACAATCTATTGTTTATTTAACATTAGTATTATACAATTATTTCTTTAAGCAGTTTATATTTACACAAAGAACATTGCATCCCTTTTTACCTTACCCTGTGAAAATGTATTATTTAAACATAATTTCTCTGATGGAAATGATTGGAATTGATGCAGTGTTTTTCTGGTGTGACAATCAATCTCATTAACTCCACCTACTCATTAGTCATTGTTTCAACCTTGGATGGTTTTTGTATTTTCAGTCGTCTTATCGCCCAACAAAACAAAATATAAGTTTTAAGTTTTATTTTAGTTTTGTCCATTTCTGGTCAATATCGATGTTGATTCAGACTTCCACTGATGCAAATGAAATGCTCTTGGTTGTGTCCTGACTCTGAAATCCAGCTGCCCTGAAGGAACAAAACCTTTTAAGTGCCGACTGTCACTTTATATTTCCAGACTAATACTAACATCACAGGTTGCAGAGCAGGAAAGAGACACGAGGGAACATTGGTTGCTATAAAGCAGACGAACCCTCAGGCTCCAATTCGCTTCACATCTTGACAACCCTGGAAGAGTTTTGTTCAATAAAGGCTCTCGCTTCATGTTTGACTCGCTGATCACCACGTTCAATCTTTCTGAATTTCAGGACCATATATATAGATTTTCAGGTTTGTTGACTCAGCCCTGTCTTGCCTAGTTGAACAGAAATAATATAACAAAAGCCGTCAGTGTTTTGTTGGACCAGGTTTTCTCTGGTCTTGTTTGTGAGGTGTTCTTTCGTGAAGGAGCTTTTCAAGGCTCATTTGGTGCTTTGTGAGACTTGCTCTTATTTCTTCACATCCAATCAATGGCTTGGGTCAACCTGTTGAAATGGTCCGTGTCTCGATCCATTCAATGAGCAGGGACTGTACAGCAGAATGTGGGAAAACAGATTGTGAAGTATATGGTGTTTTCAAGAAGAACCACTGGGAGCTCATCTGCCAGAGCGACCGGCAGAGGGGATTGTAAAATACAATACAGCAAAAGCACTTTCTGCCTTTTGTTATTGAGCAGCACTTGGATCACAAATATAGCAAATGTACAATCCTCCGGTTTCTATGACTATAATTATCGTAGACTCAAACATGTAGAGGAGCAGTGGGTATTGCCTTTTCTTGTCTTATATCACCAATTATAGTGAATATACGTTTTGTAAAATCTTGTGGAGGCTCTCTCTGCAGTATCTTGGCCCAAAAAGGGCACCATACCACAGTATTCCATTGCATATCCATCAATCTGACAGTCATGGACCGGTGGACTGTTCAGCTGCTCTGAGATCTGTGCTGTCCCACAAGCTTCCCAGGACAAACTGATGAATATGAATTTCCTTTCGGGTACATACCGCTCCATCACAGCTTCAGCCCCCCCTCCTCACATCTCCTCCCTCCACCTTCTCACTGGTGTAGCGGTGCAATCTTCACATGCAAATATCCCGGGAGGTGGGTGGGCAGCTGATGCAGCCAACTTGGTAACACAAAATTACATTTGCATGTGATTTGAGGAGGGAACAAGGGCTCGGCTGGAGCCGCTTCGCAGGAATAAGGAGTCGGAAATGGGGCTTTGATTCCACTCGGCTCCCGAGTCTTTAAAATACTAAATGTTTGTCCTCAGGAGGATTTCGACTTTTAAACCTGGTCATAGCTGAGGCTTTAGTTTGTGGAGCTTTCTGAACTTTACTGCTTTCAGAGGGTGTTTCTGATATTCAGTGCACTATCTTGAAAATTTGAGAGTTTATTGGGGGACTGTTATATCGGGACAGCATTTGTTGAAAAGTTATTTGGGAATATACTGGACCAAGATTGATTTTTGGGGCTGATACTTTTCACATGTATATTGGCCACTATATATAAATGCATGTCTTTTCTGCATAGTCTGTTCTATAAAAGAAATGCTCTTCTATCTCAAAGCAAACTCTGAATCTCATTCCAAAAGGCTCATAAATATTTCACCTGCTGATATTACCTATGGATTTATTTGTATCAATTCTGTGTCAGTCACAACTTAAAAGTCAAAAACTGTCACTGAACCAATGAGAATATATTTGAAGCGGGGATTTTTACTCTGGTTTGTCTGCGCAAACATCAGGAAAACTCCCTGTGTGCATTTTGTACAGTCGGTATTAATGCTGCCTAATTTATTAATATTTGCTTAATTGTGAATTCACTGTATTCCCATCACATACATGTACACACATGCCACAGTGAGGAGCAGTGACTCTGTCCTGCACGTCGGGCTCGATGACGCCTCCTTATGTAACGCACATCTCCACCGGAACTGGAGCAGAAAAACCAGACGAGCCATTCACAGCGCTCCCTCCGCCCACTCCCGGCAGAGCTCATCACCTTTTTCGAAATGAGATTGTCCATAAAACATATGCAGAAAGCATAATCAGATAAGTCAACCTCCAAAACACCGGCTTGTTTTTGCAACTTCATTAGCCACTAATTTGTAATCTATATAGGATTCTCCTGGAGAGGGGTCTGTTGTAGAAGTGTTAATTGCTTTTCTATAAAATGCTGAAATGCAAATGGACTAAGATGAGTTCTGGAGTTGAGGGCTGACACTGCGGTGACAGTGAAAGCCTTTTGTTTACCACGCGTTGATAATGAACGGAGAATGGAGCTGGGAAATTACACTTGTCACTCTGGCTTTTTTTCCTATGGACATTAAGTTCCAATTAAATAGGGAAATTGAGCATCCTGAAATTAAAGGGTTGACTGACATTGATTATATGCATGATATGATACCAACGCTGAACCAATGCAATATCCAAATTAGCCTCCGAATACACAAGACGTGATAATCAAAATTAAACAGTTTTGCATACTAATCCTCTGTCAGTAACTTCTGCATGTATATCTGTTCTCAGGGAGTTTATCTCGGCTAAATCAACTGCAAGCTGCGGATTCATTTCTATCTCATGTTTAAACACAGCTTTATAATGTCATCTGAGGCAGAGTGGGCCGCGTTGACTTTCCTTAAGAGGGCCAGAGCTCAGTGACTCTGCTCATTATCAAGGTCAAGGTTACCTTCCTAATGGAGTTATTATATAAAAGGCCAAATTCAAAAGGGAGACCAAGGCTAGAATTATGAAGCAGCTGCTGTTTTAAACAATTCCAGCCGGGAACAGCAGCTCTAAGTGCATCAAGGCCAAACAAGAGCCAGAATAGAGTGGTTTAGTCCAAAGTACCTTCTCAGAACATTATATTTTACATTTTACACATGAAGGTCAAATTCTCATTGACTGCTGAAGCCTTTTCGTGGGTTTGCACGATGTAAAACAATTTCTTCTCCGAGTCCAGCACTCTTTAGAGTAATGTGTTTGAGCGATTCGGGTTTAAAGAGAAAATGAAAGCGCTGATTTAACTTTGTCCTCGGGCTTCAGCGCCCGGGCCGCCGGTGAGTCTGGGATAATAAGAGCCGCCATAACGATTCTGTTTCACCGCTGAAAAGGAAGCTGATTAGAATGTCTACAGAGCCCGCACTTAACCACGCTGAATACTCACTTCCTCATTCCACCTGGTGTGATTAACTGTTAATCATCACTTTATGATGAAGTTATGGGAAACACTTGCATTCAAGGAGGTGCTGTGATCAAATGAACATGTAATTTGCTTTGAAATACAAAAGATGATTCACCAAGTGCCTCGTCAAGGTTTCAGGCTATAGAAGTTTTTTAATTTTAAACCCCTTTCCTGACCCTTATTCAACACAATGAGCTCTATGAAAATCAGTCATATTATATGATTGCAGTGAAATTATTGACTGCAATCATATCAATCATATACAATCAAACCTGGAAGCCACTACACCCAAAAATACCTCTTATTACTAGTATATTTTACACATGAGTATGGATTCAAAGTGAAACCTGAGTAGTCGGAGGTGTACCACCGCTGCAAAGGGGTAATTCTAGTCCTTTGCTTATTTGAATCTGCTCAAATGATGATGGAGGAGCTCGGCTAATGCAACCCACACTTCTCTTTCCACAGAGCCTCTCTGCCTCATCTGCAGCCCTCTGCTCTGTTAATTATGGATAATGGACCTGAGCTGGGGAGCTCGAGTCCATCTCTGCCGGAGCAACAACAACTGATTAGGCAGAGCGAGCCGTGTCACAAAGAGACAATGACGCTTCGGTCGCCTTAGTTCTTGCGTCATTACTCCGGTGGATCAGATAGCACCTCTGGGCTAACGTCAGAGTCTTCCCAGTCTAACCTGTATCCATGACTGTGGGTGCTGGTCAATCCGTCTCAGTCCGGCCGTGGCTCGCAACTTCACACAATTGGTCCTTTCATCCATCAAAACGTCTTCATAGAGACTGAGCCCACTTTGATTGCAGGCCATTAACCTATAACTGCTGCCGCTGCCCACTGCCTCATTATTTCAATTCTCTGTTCCTTTCAAAGAAAGAGTTTCAAGAGGAGGGAAGATGTTTGACAAATAATGGTCGGACCTGTCAGGAACCTTGGTCCTTTTCTCTTTCAGATCTGACGTGCTGGACACTTTGCTCTGACTTCTTAATGAAACGCAGAAGGTCATTAGAGGTTCACCTACTGAATATGCCATCGTGACGAGCCGGGCATAATCCACATTTTGGGGTGAAAATCTGTCAAAACAAAACACGACAAGCTTTTCCAACATGCTGCCAGTTACAGTCCCTCTAATGCTTATCGGCAATGCTGGGTTTTTTCTTAATGTTATGGTGAATAGCCTGTGCTCGTGCTCGGGGGGAACAAACCTCCACTGAGCTTTACTGTATTGTCCACAGCAGGACTAATTCAATTCTTACGTCCTCTGCTGCCAGCTGCATGCCCCAGTCCAACCAGCCTCTCATCAAACAAACCTGATTAGAACGCTCTAATCTGTGCGGCTGTAAGATGATGCAGTTTGTGTGTGTACTTGTGTGTTTGTGTCCTGATATCCTGACGTAAGAGAGGACCTTTATTTAACCGTTTAGATGCTGGACAGTGGGACAAAAATAAGCCTGTAGGGAATGATAATAGCAGAGGAATAATACTATTGACCAATAAGTGTGTATTGAATCAAAGTCCCTTCTGTAGAACTGACCTTCCCAGTGTCTGGTTCTCCTGTTTCCAGTAAATGGCTTCTGAATAATGCTCAAATCAACTGGCTTTAAGGTAATGATTGAAAACGTCCACTTGGCAGCTTCTTCAAAATTCAAATTGCCTCATTGTGTCTGTGTGTTCAAGGACATGCATGCACTTAACACGTTATCTATGTGTGTGTGTGATCAGATGTAATGTGTGTGCACAGTAACAAGGGCAAAAACATAACTTATAAAGATGAAAAGCATCAATGTGAGGGAATTGTGTATTTGAATGAGGTCCTGTTTGTGTGTGTGTGTTTTTAATTTGAGTGCTGGTTGGAGATTTGTGCTTATAGGGTCACATTTTCCCATTTCAAACACACAAATATGGTGATTTTGTCCTATAACCCTCCCTGATTTGATCCATTTCTGCAATTTTCCTTTTTGAGTAGTTTCACATCTAAAGGCAATAAAACAGAAATTCATAATTTCTTTCTGTAATGAAAAGGCTGTGATAGAGTAAAACACCAGCAGTTGTTATTTAAATGCAAAACAAACAATTACCATAGTATTTTGAAAACCTGATATAGGCTTTAAGGTCAAGGTCACATGCTCCACCAATCACAAGTCGATCTGAGCTGTCAATCATGACTGAAAAATAACTAAAACATGTATTTCCTCTTCGTAGTCGATAAAACACACAAATCAAAACAAACACAGTTGACACACTGTACACACTGACTGTGCCTAATCACTGTGAGACTGTAATTGCTGGATAGTTCTGAACATTGTGATGCAAGCGGTCAATCACCAGGTTCACCAGAGCAGCGTGTCAGGGGCTGGCGTCCGATCCCAAACTGTCCTTAAAGAGATTTAATTGCCTCGGAGCAGACGTCAAACTTTAAGTTCGTCCATCCCCCCCCACCCCCCCCGACTCTATCGAATGGGCCGCACTAATGAGTGTTGCCTAGCAACCCTTAAAACAGGGCTGGGAAAGTCAGCGTTGGCAAAAAGACTCCTGCTCAGCGAGATCTTTTTCATTTCTTGTCAGCTCCGCTATTCATGTGCCATCTGCACGCAGTAACAATGCCCGTTCTCACATTAACATCAGAGAGGTTGTCCTGTTCTGCCAACATCATAATTACATCGCATTCTTAATTAGCCACCAGCTTGAAGCCCTAACGCTTTGATGCAATAATGGGGATAATGGGGAGAAGTCACAGTAGCTGGTAATTAATATATATATACTTCACATTTCACCCTCGCTGCCAAAATAATAATCTGAGGATGTGTAAAAGTCCTGCATGATTAAAAGTTAGAATTTGTTTTCACTGACTGGACGTCTGCAATCTCACCTGGAGATAGATAAGATAGTTGTATAAGTTTGTAAATGAATGGTTTAACTTGGACCTGGTCATAGATAGAGCTGCTATCACTCAAATCAAATGAAACACCGATCCCATCACAAAACATCCAAATATGAAGAAACCTCTCCTCTCACTGCCTGATGATTTCCGTAGAGATCTGTCGAAAGCAAACGAGCCAAATGAGACTCAAATTAGCATCAATGGCAACGGCTCCGTGTTCGCTTTGCACCTGCGGAAGCGAAATAATGCAATTTGATTGCATGATTATCCCGACTGCAGACTCTTGAGTGCTGTCATTCAGTTTGATTATGTTACATGAGAGGACTGAGCCCCGATCAGCCCTCGGCAGAGACAAGGGACAGTTCAGAGAGCGTCTCATCCGCTCTCCACGTTGGCTCATACTCTGTAATCATGAAATAGCTCAGCAGCAGCCGCGTCTCTCTCAGAAGATCCAGGAGTTTCTCACCTGAGCAAAGACAGATCGTCTCTCATGCCCTATAGATCTAAGTTTAATCTTCAGAGCCAATTCCCTTAAAGAGCTCAGGTAGCATGGCGGAGACTTGGGATGCTTCATTTCAAATGAAAGAGTGTTTGATGGATGTTTGGCTCAAAGTGGGTCATCCTGACCAGGGAGGGGACCACCGAGCCTGGCAGTATGCCGCACACGGTCATGGTTGTCTCCTCCAATAAACAATGTGAGGCTTCAAGTTATGCAAAGTCTGCTTACCTTTCAACCCCCACATTAGGAGGGGAGTTGTGTGTCTCAGGTGCTTAGACACACAATAACGGAGGCACGGATAATGCTTGTGACGTTGACTTTTCTTCTTCACTGAGCGGAAAAACCTGGTGACGGAAGTTTCAGGAACTGTGGAAATGCGAAACAGGGCAAAGGCTGTATCATTCAAGGGCAAAGAGAGAGAGAGACAGGGCTTGCCAATGCGGTGTCATCATCATGCAGGGAGACCATCTGAATGTTATTATGCTGTCTGATTTGAGTGCCAGCTTCAAGGACGCTCTACCCTCCCCAGTCGCTTACTGAAGTTCTTTGTAGCTCTAAACCAGCTCCCAAAGCAGCATTTCATTAAACATTTCACTTTATTTATTCAAATCCTTAATACTCGTTCTTCATTACGTTAATGCTGAGTGCTCACATTTGCTCCATTCAGCTGAGTTGTAGTAATGTTAATGATGCGGCTGTCTGCAGTTACAAGGTAATCGGGATTGGCTGGCTCCATCGGAAGAAAACATCTTTGTGTATCTTCATGATTTCTGCACAAGTCTGGCTCCTGGTGACCAGTTAACAAGCCTCTAGAAGAAGACGACACCATTTGAATTATGGCAAAGACGATTTAGTGGTTGGGCAGAATGAGCCTTTCACAAATATGATAACTTTTTTAAAACTTTTCTTTGTCAACAGGGCTTAACAATGCAGGAATCATTTCCAATTACTTTCCCATTCACATACATCTGCAGATACATTGTCAGGATAACAAGACTGGAACTTTGGAAATGGCCGGAATCTGCTAAAATGGGCATGTTGCAAAAAATTGTTAAAGGACCACAATTTGCCAATCAACACAACTATTATATAATCGTATCGTATTTGCATTCTGTGTAGTGTCGGGCATTTAACTGTTTGTACATCTGGCATTTAACTCGGGAGGCAGCTCCCTTGTAAAGTCTGGTTTAACTGATTTGGGTGTTTTTGTTCAAACTAGATCCTTTTGGTAATGTGGTAATGTTTAAATTTTGTTTAAATCTTACTAAAGATCCCTGATGTCGGATATTGAGTGAGATATTGATGTATAATCACTGTAGCTGCTGTGGTTAGTGGAGTAAACATATGTTAATCTCAGTTTGCTATGGAAACCTGTCTTCATACTCACGCTGACGAGTCTGTCTCATCAGCCTCTGCTGTCTCTTTTCTATTCAGTCAAACCAAAGCAGCACTGGAGACGCCTGTTTCATATAATCCTGTCATTTTTTCATTTGTATTCAATTCGATTTTTGATTGTTTCTTTTGCCCCTTTCAGTTAAGTAAATGGGCAAAAAAAAATGCAATTTATTGTTAAATGTCATGCAATTTAGTCCGATGACAGAGACGTCTCAGGCAGCACAATTAGCAGTCTCGACGCACCGGGCTCTGTTCCCCCTCGCAGGCTTCTGTAGCAGTGTGATTATCAAATGTTTTGATGTCAAGAGAGAGAAACGTTGAGTGACAGGCCAGAGCCAGGCTGGAGCACCAGATCATACAGTAACTGACAGCAGAGACCCATCTTTTCTCCTTCGCACGGGGGAAAGAAAAAACAAAGCAGACAAAAACATTTAATTATTCCTCCGGCTCCAGCAGACAGAGGCAGAGCAGAATTGATGTAGGGAAATTAGATTGGCTGGGCCATTCTCATATGGTTTCACTGGTAATACTCCAAGGAGATGGAGCTTGAACACATATCATAGTGACAGAGAGATGTTTATCATGGAAATCCATAGAAAGTAAAACGTTTGTGCAGGAAATCAGCATCAAAAGCAGAATGCACTGACCTTCCTGCAGAATGGGACCGACTCAGAGCTTCTAAGATTCTCTAGTTTCTTTTTTGTGTTTGCAGTAGAAAATAAATACCAGTTTTCTCTCTTAAATCCATAAATGCTTCATTGGGAGCTTTTCTCATTAGTCATTTCCCCTTGTGTTTCTGTTCATAAGCACCAGGAGACTTTCTGGGTCTGCTGATTGGATATAATAACTCTCATGTTGCTGCTGATTGGTTCTCAATCAGCCGAAGCTGATTTAAAATACCTGGTTCTGTTTGATGCCAGTTCTGAGGTTCTGGCCTGGACACGAGCGAACGGGCATCAAGCCACAACCTGCCTGCTTTTGGCAGATTGTGGCTTGAAGAATAAAAAAATAAAAAAAACACATGCCTGACCTTGATTGGTGCCTGGCTTATTTATAATTGTGAAGTTTTTCGGCTGCCCATCTGTTTTTGTTCAAGGAAAGAGCGACACTTTGAATAAATCTCTCTGAATTTTAAGTTTTTAAATGCTTGATGAAACACCTTTATTAAGTTTTCCAGTTCAAGGATGAGCTTTTTAGAATCATGACTCAGCTCGGCTCTATGAAAAAAACAAGAAGTTATGAGTCTCACTCCTAAAAATGATGGCTCCTCTTTTATTTGATGAACTGCACTTTGTGTCATTTGCAAAGAGGTTTGTCTTAATGCATTCCTTGACTCTCCAGGTCACAGTCTAGAATGTGGAATGAAATATGCAGGACTGACTCATTACATGCATCTCAAGAGAAGTGGTGCTAGCTTTGAATTTCTCTTTTAAAAAATGATAAAGAAAAGGGGGAACATGCGTCAAAGCCTTAAACTGTAAAGACCTCTGCTAAATAACACTCATAAAGAAAAAGGCTAGTTCCTGTAAAGTTAGTTTTTTAATGTTTTTATCCCACGACAACCACATTACCAGGAACGACAACAAAAACTTGTCTGCATAATTACTTCTTCAGGAGCAGCGAGAAGAGGTGCACGCTCCAGATGTCCCTTTCAACCCAAAACACGCCGGCAGAACCGTGTGTAAACAGTTTGAAAAAGATGCCAGACAGTGTTGTATGGCAGCCTCATTACGTCCCACTAAAATACAAGTGCCCCTGTGCAAAAAGGTTTGGCAGAATCGGAGGTGTAGTCATCGTTTGGCTGTTTGTTGACAGCCGGGCTGGAATCCTGGTGCCAAACTCTGTCAGGCGATTTCAAGAAGGCCTTCGGATTTGGCTGTTGTCAAGGCTGGCTGTCTGGAGGGAAGGAAATGACCGGCTTCAAGAAAACACAATGGAATCAACTCCAATCCAGCCTTCAAAACTCCGAGGAGAGATTCAGAGAGTGATGGAGGCCCGAGCTTCTTCGAGGGTGATATCTCCACACCGGATATTGTCTGTGTGTCCCTGCTGCTAAACCAATGGGAGGCCCTATAGTTACTTAAACAGCGGTCCCCTCTGCTTCTTATTAAATAGATGTTGAGATCGAAAAACACCAATATGAGCCTCACATTAATATTGTGTGTGAATTGCAGCATTTGTATACACGGGGGGGGTGGTTCATGTGTTGTCTGTGGACAGTGGGAGGGTCTCCTGTTTATCTCACGGGCAGATATTTGAATCTGAGCAACACTAGATATTGTTTAGTCCTGTTGCGTGTTCTATGATGATGACGACATTCATGTATTTATGTGAAAGTGACATCTAGTGTTTGCCATTTGAACCATATTCAGACCTGAAGGCCTTCAAAAAGCTGCTTGTTTAGAGATTTAAGATTTGACTTCTGCCAATTATTCCTTCACCTGCAGCCGGTTCCCAGGAGGATGTAAGATGGCTCTTTTGACTATGAAAAAGAAAATGAAACAGGTTGAAAGAGATGGTGCAAGAGCTCTGAAGGCGGTGAAACTAGGCAGAGAAGACACAGATGAGGATACTTGGACACTTTCCTCCTCGGGATTAGGATAATGGAAGATGAACGAGCCCATCGTGCCAATTTATGTCCGCTTCAACTGTTCAAGTGCGATTTAAAGAGGCTGACGGGCTTTTTCAAATCCTTTCCTCTTGACATTTAGACCAAAAGACATATTATCTACATTATTCTATTCTCTGCTTTACAATTCATTGCATTGCTCGCCCTCTTTATGCTGATCATAACTACTACATACAAAAACTCAATAGATTATCGAGGTGATGAGCATTGTTTCAGATGTCAGGACACATTCCTACATGTGATTCGAGTGCAGTGACCCTTTTATGTTCAGGCCTCCTACAGAAAAGGTTTAGCCCTGGAGCTCTTAAACCCCGTCGCTCTGGATAAAGATTCTGTTCTCGACCCGTCTGCTTCTAAAATAGACGCATCTCTCGGCCCCTCTTGGACTGGCATCCCCGGGAATTTGAAGTCTATTCTGGGACCCGCGTTTCCCAATGGGCAGGCGGCGAGCAGTTTGTTGTTTCAAACCCACACACGACTGTTACACATTCATGAAACACCTTTTCAGATAAAGCCCAGCGTTGGCTCTCGAGGCCCTCCTGCTGTCCGCTGGTAAATACCAGCCTCTAATTAGCGGCTGTTTGTATCTAGCACAGCATCATGTTTTGGAAGACAGCCGGACAGATCTGCTCCTGGTTTCCTGCTTCTTCACCGATCAATGGAGCAAACGTTCTCGAACCGATTTCTTTCCATCTGTGTGTTTCTCTGTTGAGACGCAGTGATAAATATCGGTAAATGCTTCTCTCATCCACGTTATCGGAGGAAAATTGTGTGTTATTTTTTTGGAAAATGTCACGAAAAGGAACTTAACACGTAGAGGACTTAGAGTTGATGGAGTTTCATTGATTGGCAAAAGTCACACCCCCCTGCCCTGGTGTGATATTGGCCGCTCTGTCAGGAGGACAGCGCCTTACCTCTCTGAAGGACCTCTACATTTCACAGATTTCCTTCAACAGCAGTATCTCTGCAAGGGCCAATTAAGAATCAACATGGAGCCAGTGTGCACTTCAGCTCTGGTGCTGTCAGAGTTGGACTTGACCTTGATGTTTTCACCCCCCTAAAACCCAGCTGGATTCCTGCAGCATATTTGTCCTTTCAACCTATTAAAGTGGCCCAGCATATGTTGTTAATGCATCACTGCTTTATGGAGTTCCATCTGCTCCCTGCAAATGAGATCCACTCTTTTGCCGTCACCAATTATTGTCGAACTCATTAACATTTTTAAATTGGGGATTGAGGTTTGGTTGAAACCAATTTTTCATCAGAACAACCCAACTGGAGGAAACTCACACTGACTGAATTCACGCCCAGTGACTTCTGCCCAATTTCCCACCAGCTGAACTCCCCAGGTGCTAAAAGCCATGAAAATGCTTATTCTAAGTTTGTTTTTTGTTTATGTTCTAGAATAGAATTTATAAAGTTTAATACAGCTTTATGAAAGAAGTTATTATTTGTTTAATTGTCTTTGTTTGACAAAGACAATTTCCTTTCTCAATCACTTCCACAACTCAATATTTAAATATAAAAATGTCAGTTTCCGCATGCATTGTTGGTATATAATGCAAATTTGTTGTTAATTTATATTATATTTCACTCAGACTTCTTTTAATAATTTGTTGTAAAAGCCAGTTGCTTTAAGTTTGGCCACATCTAAAAGTATTAAAAGGTATGACTATTATAAAAAAGGATGGATTTAATACCATGTAGTTTAATTAGCAGTTATCTTGCCACACGCCTGGAGTATTAACCTAGATTTTTATCATCTGATAGTGGACACTGGGAAATTATACTGGTACTGAACTGTATTAATTAACGGCCACTACACTCTGCCTGCAGGCACAAGTCATTTTTATTAATATTAGGCTTATATCTCGAGGCTCATGCTGGACATCTGTGTTTAAAGAAATCCACTGTTATTACATTTTCAGGGAAACTTGATTCGAACGTCTTCATTTTCTGTCTTTAATTACAAGTTGTGTATCTGGATAATAAACTGTTGTGTGTGTTTTGTGATGTTTCCTGTGCAGCTCATGTCTTAAAGGCAGATGTGTTACTGTTTACACTCTGGACACTAACACCGAGCTATTTGTTTTTCAGTGAGCTGCTGTTTGGAGAAGAAGACGGGAAGAAAATACTGTGAGTGTCTGGACATTAACTTTTTCCTTGAATCTTTAATATGACAAATATTATAAATACATTCTCAGCATCATATACAATCGCTAATTTCCCTTTGACATATAAGTGGCCTCATTATATTTACAGAAAGGGACATATCTCCCTCCTGTTGTTCTCTGACACATACGCACAAAATCAATCAAATCAGCCGATCCAGCCGGGAGTCAGGATGCCTGATGGCCCCTGGTCTCATTTGAGATGCAGACATTGTCCTGTTGCTTCCTTTAATTAGATCTGGAGGCGTGCAATCTAATATTCACCACTGAGGCTCCGACATGGCCCCTGAGCCTGTAACCCAGAAGGCTCTGTGCTAATTCAATGGAGTGAAGTCAGCTGTGACCACAAGGGCTGGAGTGGACATTCAGGCAAACGACGAGGGGCTCTGGCCTTTCTTTTATACATGATGTACTAGTACACAACAATTAGCTTCATTCTTCGTTTACAGGCTTTAGGAAAACACAGGTGTGACTCATATAAAATACTATGAGATAGAGGTTACATTTAAAAATACAGACTTTTTAAACACATTTCAAACACGGAATTGTAGCTGCAAACATGCCTCAAAGGGCTTTAATTTTTAAATTGTGATTAATGAGCACCAGTTAATACTTCAGCACTTGCTGTATATGTTTGTGTGTGTGTGTGTGTGTGTGTGTGTGTGTGTGTGTGTGTGTGTGTGTGTGTGTGTACGTGTGTACGTGTGTGTCAGTGTGTGTGTCTGTGTGTGTGAGAGTAGCTTTTCTGTGGCTCATGGTTGCAGACGCAGATTAACAAGAGATGAGTAATGAGCATCACTGTCTGATTTGATGTAGTGAAGAACCCACTTCACTCTTGATTACTAAGCTCAGTGTGTCTGTCAGAGCTGTCACCGATGACTGATGCACTGTGCAGGAAATTGTTTTTGTGTGTGCTAAACTGTTTTGAGCTGCACTTTCCTGGCGGCTGCTGGAGAGGTCACCTACACACATTCACCTGCTGGGGGCACACGGGTTAGGAATATCATAGATGCCGAAAGACTTTGGTTGGAAAGCTTTGAAATTTGACCACGATAATGCTACTTTGCTGCAGACTGAAATATATCAATATCTACTTCAGGAACATTCTGGTATTCAGAGGATTCTTAAGAGGAAGTATGAAAGTTGCTTTATTGATCTTTTCCTCAAGAACCTCTGTAGAATCTTGATCCTTTGAATACTTAGACGAACGCCTCGATAAAACTAATGTGGACTGATATCTTAACTACTTTTGTATGAATTATGGCAAGTGCCACAACCCTGGATATTCAACTGATGCACTGATCAACTCAGTTGTTAAGATAAGGATCTAGTTTATTAGAATCACAGGACAAATCTCTGTTTTTAACCTTATTGTTAAAGGAAGCCCACAGATGTAATCAGAGGTGACAGACGAATCCTTTATTAAACATTTTCAAGCTTCGGCAAAACCTCACGTGTTTATTCGGTGAACTGTGCAAATCGAGCAGCGTGGATCAAAATGAGGGTGTTAAGTGGAAGTCAGATTATATTTATCATATAAGATAAGAACTCTTTATCAGAACAAAATTAAATCCTGCATCTTTACTGTCAGGGTTGGGGTCAAACCATGTTTCCTTTTCAGTAGAAACAGACATTTCTCCCGTTTCCTAAATCTTCGTCCCCTGGCGTTTCACGTCCCATCGTGTTCATCGAATCAAATCCTGTAACTCGATAATGGAGGTTGACATCAGACAGACACGTTTTCATGTCGCTTACAGGCAGCTCAGAACCAAAACTGGGATTGTTAAATTAGAATCCACATTATTAAATTAATACAAATTAAAAACCTTATTATTGGGCAAGTAGGAAATTGGATGCAATCGTGTAAATCCAAAGATGGAATAGATTCTTAAGTGTTCATCAGTTTATGTTCACTGTCTGTAGTTTTATTGCTTATAATTAATCATTTTAATTACCTACACCAAGGATGTTAGGTTTGTGTGTCTGTTAGCAGAACTACACAAAGACTACTGAGCATATTTCCATGTGTGTGTGAACGGTGAATGCCAAAACTTTACTGTAAAGTGCTCTGAGTTGTCACCAGGACTAGAAAAGCTCTAACTACAGACCTTTTACTGTTTGAGTGGACTGTCGGGCTTCGGTGGAGGTACCTGATGGACTGAGTGCCCTTCCTAGGTCTTAGAAATTGTTGGAAACTTGTCAGAATTTGTGGCTGGAGTAAGAAAAAACCACAGTCTTAATAAACTGTAATTTCCCCTCGTACCTTTCAAAGAGCATGTAGAAGTGTTTGAAACTAAATCACCAGCCTGGACGGACTCGGCTGTGGTCAAGTGCTGGGAAGCGGTCCCCTGCTGGTCATTGTGGGAACTGGTGGGTTTCTCTGTACATTTAAAGGTCTCTACCTTATTGAGTCATGATTTGGGTGCTTAGGATTTAACAGAATTTTTTTTTACCACGGATTTTGTGAAGCACTTTCAAACCTTGTTCAAAAAGTGCTCTACAAATAAAGTTATTATTGTGTTTAGTGTATTTCAAATACAGTTTTACACAGTACACAGCACTGTACATATCATTGCATATATAATTAGATTGGGCCGCACATATACACAACATGCAGCTCAGCTCTGTTTGTGATGTGCAGAGCAGTTCCTCAGTGACTCCTCCGTGAGCTGGAGGCCGCCACGCAGTGTTTAGTAACCATCAGCTGGGCTGGCTTGTCTCCGTCACTGCAGCTCTATGATCCTTATGTGGCGAGAGAGGAAGGGAAAGAGGACGCCTCTGGATAAGCTTAAGAGAAGGCGACACATGGGGGGAAGATGGCCTGGCGTGTTCAAAATGGCCACAGGGAAGTCATTTCCCACAATGCTCCAATTCCCCTGGCTCCTCGGTGTCGATCTGTCCTTTGTGAGCCAGAGTGTTTGAGACATATTGTGGTCACCATGGGCTGGAGGAGATATGACATGTACCAAAGACAGAGTCTGTTTGCTTCTCTCTCTCTGGGGAGACGAGCACGAGGCTCATTGATATCATTGAAGGCGGCTCTGGTTTCTCTGGAGAGCCGTCAAATTCATTAATTAACTGTCAACTGAAAATTAATGTGTGTGTCAAGTAATGAAAGAGCTGCACTCGAATAAAACCGGATGAAATACAGGTATTTATCAGTTGGATAATGGGAGACAGTAAATGTGTTGTTATGTCTGTTTGCTGCTGTGGTGATCAGCAGGGTAAAATAATGTAAGTTACAAACAAATCCAAAGGGAAACATGAATATTTTAACTTAAATAACAATATGTTGTTGCCTGTTTCTTAAGCACAAATCCACCAACGCTCCAAACCTGGAAAATAAAACTAGCTTCTTCCTGTTGCTACAGCTGCGTGTCATCATATCACATCAACGTGCCCTAGTTTTCATCGAGCATGTTTTTTTTTATCCCTCCCATCATCCTCCTGGAGCAGCCATCCACTGTCAGACCTTCACTAACCCTCCATCCAAGTTAAAGGAGTGTATTATATCCCAGAACAACCAGCAGACAAAGCCTGTCCTCCATCCAACGTGCACAGACATGTGAGAGTTATGTGGTTTGCTTTTCACGGACAGACCTCTAACCTGTGAATTAATACTTTGTGTGTTCATGTCTAGACAGAAGCAGGAAAGCAGGAGTGTGGAAGGACACAGGTGAAGCTCTTTGGTGTTTGTTAAATTGAGACAAGTTTTTTGTGGATATAAGACTGGAAACTCAGAGTTTGACTTTTATGTTTGTCATCATAGTTTGACCTTTCTTTTCGCTGTAGAGATGCGTGCTTCAAGAAATATATATCTGCTCTCTGGGAAACAATTAAACTCCACTGAAGACACACTATCATAGATGCATGAATTATTCCCCAGGAAATCTTTTAAGGTAAAAACCCAACATCCACCTCACACAGTCAAATGAAGCAACAGGAAATAATGCTCTCATTTAACTTTTTCCTCCAACATTTCCAAAGTCGAATCATTCAAATCAAACACGGCGAGATGACAAAATTGCAATCAAGGAAACCGTAATGCATGTGTGTGCACAACACTGAACTCTCACCTGAACGTTTATCCTCGAGGACTCAGAGCCCGACCTGGTGAGGAGAACAAAAATAGAAACGTCCCCAGCCCACTCTGCTGATTGCTGGCAGAAAAGAGGCGAATCAACCTGTGCTCCAAAGGTTGCAGAGAAAGATGGCAGCCATCGTACTAAAAGGATCAAAGCTGCTGCATTTTTAATCTGAGCCTCCCCTATATGAAGTATCTGGGGCGAGGAAGCTTCCTCACACTGCTCTTAGATCAGTTTGTGGTTGACTCATCACTGTGCCTGAGCCCCGAGGAGCTTCCGAACGATACTGAGCAACATTTGTTTTGTGTAATGCCACCGGGGAGCTAGAACATCCAGGTTTGGTGAAACTGTCTGAGAGTGTGGGTGTGTGAAGCCTATAGGTTTAATCCCTCTTTAGGGAGCGGGGGTGCTTCTTGTTTCCCCTCCTTGGGATTAAGCTATGCCTCGGTAAATATTATAAGACGAGTAGAAGGCCACTCTTCTTGCTGCCTGGAGGACAAACAGAGTTGGCACATTCAGAGCGATTGAGCACAAATGACACTTACACCGTCTGGTCTCCATGTTTTCTGTCTTTGAGGTTAACTTCAGACTTCAGAGAGACCTGCTCAGGACGTGGAGCGGAAAATGTCACCGTTTGTAGATCCGGATATTCTCTCTCCACGCTCTCGTATCTACAAAGAGAAAAACACCTCTGAGTTTTAGCTCTTCAAATGGTTTTTTTTTGGGCACTTTTCTTGGAAAGTTTCTCCAGACTTCTCCCACTCACAGCAGGGGGGCGTCGGCTCCACCTGTGAGTCTGTGTTGTGATCACGTCGACTCGGAAACGGTGACACAGAATAAATAAGAATAGATAAGAAGCTTATGTTTGACATTCCAGATTAGAGTTTAACTCTTTTCATTTTTCAAGGCTGAACTGAACAAAGGCATATTGATGTTTTCTGAGATGAATATCATTGATATATTAGTTTTATTTATCTCTATCTACATGTTATTATCCTTTATTTTCACTTTGAATTGGACCTCTAATGTTATTGATAGTCTTTTCCCTGCAGCACACACTCGTCTTTTCTTCCTCGGAGCCGTAATGACACACACTCGGGTGTAATTGTGTGTTTAACTGAGCTAATCTGGCAGGGAAATATTTAAACAGATCTCAAAGAGGTGAACTCAGTCACGCTGATGATGCCTCTTCAGCTCGTGACTTTGCATACGAGCGCGAGTGGACACAAACACTGAAAATTGATTTTGTACGACTCAGGGAAATCATCAGTCAGCCTCAGACATAGATTTGTTGTTTTTGCACGATGGATTCACCAATTTACAACCATTATAGAACGGGTATGTTTATGTCTCCAGCATTTTGAAATGTAGGACACAAAAGATAATAACACTTAAACAACACAACAGATAAATGAAGTAAAGAAAAGGTGCTGATGCTTTCTATGGCGTCGCTGAGCCGCCCTTCATCACGCCACGGGGAGTTTCAGATAGTCTCAGATGTGGTTACATCTCTGAGCCGAAGCCACACTGAAGGAGAAGGGATCTCTCTGCCTGGCCAACGGCAGCCGGAGCCAAAACGCCCAGATGCTTGTTTAATGCTGCGCTGGCTCACGCGCGGCTGTAAATTGAACAAGGGAGTATAATTCTGGCTGTCTTGTTTGTTGTGTTCAGACACAGGTGAACCTTCTGCCTGCGTGGCTTCATCAACGCCCCCCCCACCACACACACACACACACACACACACACACACACACACACGTTCATACACTTCACAGAGGATGTTTGAAGTCCTCTCTGCCGTGTTTGAATGGATGGCGACGAAAGCTGAACCCGACGCCTCCGTTGCTACAGAGGATGAGGCAGATTAAGTTCCTCCTCTGTCCCTTGTGCAGCATCTACGCTTGCAAATTGTGTTTAGTTAATGTGTTACTTCACCATTAGCGCTGCGTCAAAGTAGGTTTTGCAGTCGAGTTGCTAGGTAACACAACGCCTCCTAAGACTGTGCTGTTATTTCTGAAAACTACGTCAGGTTCTTCACACCTCCAAGAATAAATGCTGTGCTCACGAGCTGCTTTGTTACACAGATTGACTGTGGAAGTAAAAAGCTAAAATATCATCACATCTCATTTATTAGCACTTCGGGGTAGCAGAACTTTAATTAATCCATAACAACCCTAGAAAAATGACGTCTAGAAACAAATAGATCTGAGCCACCAAATTGGGGAAAAAAACCCATTTCGCTCCATCTCTCAGAAGAGAGACACAAACTCTCGACAAAACTGAATTAGCTGAAGAACAAAACAACACACGCGCCTCACAAATGGAACATGATTTGAGCATTTTTTGGTCACATTTTGGTTTTTTTTCCCCGCAAATCATATCTCTCAAAGTCATCCTGAAAATAACAGCATTTACAGAAACTCTTTGCATTATCAGCTCTTAAAGATGAACAAAGCTCCAGGCATCTTTCAGAGGCATCTACTCTCGGTAATAGCGGTGAGGCACTGGGAGCAAATGAAAGCCCAGTTGGTCCCTGAAAGGCGAAGGAGAGAAGCTGAAGTCAATGAACCTGTTTCCCCCCCGAGTCAAGCTTTTTACAGGCGTAGACCAGCTTTGATCATCCAGAGCCGGAGCAGTGAAATCACAGCTGAGACAATTTTCTTGTGATGCTGATGCAGCACAGGCTCATTTTGTGGCTGTGGGATGAATCCATGAACAGGAGGAGAGAAGAGACTTTAGGAACTTATACTTTTCTTCTCAGTCCACTGTATGAAACAGGAGCTTTGAGTTTATTACAGAGGAAAAACACCTTTGACCTTTAATTTCACATCTAAAATATTGTCAGGCTTATTACATAAATCCATAACTTTTAAATGTAAAGATTGTAGTTCTGACTTTACGATATTGAATCGAGGATTAGGATTAAAAGTATTGCGACAGTATAGTATGTGATGATAATAGTTCCTCTACACTCGAGGCTATAAACTTGGTTTGGACTCGTCTCATCTATTATATGTGGAATTATTCCAATAATGAGATAATCGTAGAAGATAATAATTATCCAACTTAGCTACTTCGGCCTAAATGGGGCTTGATACATCCCAGACGTGGTTTAAGAGTTGGACCAATCACAGAAGACAGAGGCAGCTGACCAATCAGAATAGATTGCATGTTGTGATTTGCTAATTTACTAATACCATTAAGCTGAAAGCGGCTCATCAGCAGCAGCGTACAGTGTAGATGGATAGATAGATAGATAGATAGATAGATAGATATAGATAGATAGATAGATAGATAGATAGATAGATAGATAGATAGATAGATAGATAGATAGATAGATAGATAGATAGATAGATAGATAGATAGATAGATAGATAGATAGATAGATAGATAGATAGATAGATAGATAGATAGATAGATAGATAGATAGATAGATAGATAGATGCTTATTTCCGTCCAGGATCCTGTTGTTCGGAGCATTTCAAAGATTACCGTCCATTGTGCCTCCCATGAGGTTTCATGAATCAGCAGATGGAATTGACCATTTACTCTCCCATGATCCTCCACATGAAAAAATATGTCGCCGGTAGAAACGCAGGTGCATCTGGTGCTTTGGCTGCCGTCGCCATGGAGACGACCCCCCCCGTTGGCCTAGTTTAGCCGGCCTGCCCTTCAGCACATGAACATGAATCCAGTTCATAGACTGCAGCGCTCGGCAGAGAGCAGACGTGCACCTGCTGAGACGTGATGATTTACATTCTGCTGCCACGCACCTGAGAGCCGGAGAATTCATGATCCGTCAGACGCCACTTAGTCGTCCTGACGTCTGGGAACGCACGAGGACAAGGTCGTTCTGACATCGTGCACGGTGGACATCAAGGTCAGGGAGGCGTGACTGCCTTCCTGCTGGAGAAAAGGAAAATGTTTTAGATGTGAGGGAGGTGGATTGGAAAATATAGAAGAAAGGGAACAATCTGGATGAGAAGCATAAAGTAAAATGGGGCTGTTTTTGTCCTTAAATCCTAATATTAATAAGGGTTGTTATGCTTTGGCAAATTTCAACACGACAAACCAGAAGATTTGTTTTGTTTTGTGCAGATTAGCTTGAATTATTTTAAGTATAAAGTCAAATTTTGACGGTTGTTTTGCTAATTTGTGTAAAAGAAACGTCTCAGTTAAGTTCACAAGGATTTAAAAAAAAGCTTCACAATGTGCACATATCTTATGAGCCTTGTATTGTAGCTTATGTTCTCTGATATGTGCCAATATACAAACTGTTATTTTAAAGAGCAATGTATGAATAGATGGGGATTTTCATTTAACCTTAAAAAGAAGGGTTAAGGGGTTTTCCTTTTATCTATAGTAATATCAAAATGATATGTGAAGCACCACACTGACATGAATTCTCCTCTGGGTTGTACAGTGCGCTTTAGGCCATGTTGTATTGTTATGTGTCCTTGTGTGGGTTTTTATAGTCGCATGTTTTTAATCTCCTCATGTCTCGTTGAGTTTTTCTCTGTCCCTGCGGAATAGAAGCTGAATATCTTGAGTGAAGCTGTCTTTTTTTTTATCTTACTTCACCATATCCATGTTCAATCTCTTGTTTACAATAGATCAATCTTCCCTGCTCATATATTCCATCCTTCTAGGGATTCAGTGATATGCTGCTGGCATGTGTGTGACTAACAAGTCATTTTACCACAGGCATCTATAAGAGCCTCCAGTAAAAGGATAAACCTGTGAGGGAAATGACAGAGAGGGAGATAGGAATCAGCCATCCTTAGTCAAGATGGAGCCCACTCTCAAATGGCGGTCTGCCAACCAAGCGCACAGCTCTCTCTCTCTCTCTTCCTCCAGCGACTGCACAGCAGACCAGACATATGTCGACATCCATCATGATCATATGTGACCTAAACCGGTCCAGTCCATGAACAATGTTTATATAGAGTGTGTAGCACAGCTGTAGTGACACAACAAACATAGCTGGGCTGAGCACTGGCTCGTACAGCGGCATGGATCTTCCACATGGGAACAGTCACAGGTTTGAGGAACAGGATTTTAATATTACATCGCAACTGCTGCACGTATTTCCAGTATTTCTATATAATATATGGGCATACATAAAAGTAAAAAAAGTCATAGTAAAAACCGTGAAACTCATTTTTTCCCTCGATGCATGAGTGTTTTATATTCAGTCTTCTATAAACATATTCCATGAAGACAGAGTATCTGTGACCTTGGGGCTGTGAACACATATTGCCTGCGTGGCCACAGTCTCAGAGCTTCTTCCTGTGTGTAAGAGAACTTGGTCGTTTTCCAAATACTATTAAAAACACATCAGAGAGCAACAGTGTTGTTCTGCTGCCATGTTTCCTCATTATCAGGAGCAGGGGAGCTGGAGTTTATTTTGTATCCACCTCACACTCATCGCTCTTATTGCTAAAGACATGGCAATGCCCAAGTTGAAGCCAAATCCTCTGGATCGCCCCCTGGTGGCAGGCTAAAGCTGTCTCCTCCCTGTTAGCAGATGGGACTGAAAAGTCAAAGTGCACGTTAAATACGTTTTTCTGAAAAATGCTTTCTGCCATTTAAGGTAGTTCTTATCACACTGATGTAAGTACACGTTTATCTTCTCACTAAATCTTCCTTAAAGTTCATAATAACTCATAATCAGTCGTCCCCCTGCTGTGACCTGAGGAGCGGCCGGTATTTGAGAAGCTGGTTCACAGAATCTGAATCATTTTCCGAGCTCAGCAGATTCCTGCAGGCGGCATCTCCTCTCCAAAGTTTCTTCTCCCCGCCGACAGTGAGTCACCCCCAAAGCACCTTGACACAGGCGGTAAACAAGCCTGCCTCTGTTCATCAAGGTAATCGTGTTTGTTCAGAGGGCAGCGTCTGTGGGGGACAGCTCTCTGCCACCGGGAGAAAAAGGCCCACGCTGGAGATATTGTGATCCCTGTTTTCATGTGGGAATACTGCAAAAAAATAGAAGTGTAAAACAGATAAAATCACGAGTCTTCATCTGCAGCTTAACTGGATGTCACATTTTTATTCAATTTTTTATTTGTTCCACTGTCAGTTGTCAATCTCGCCGCCTCATAACGTTTATTGTTCGTCGTCATTCAATGTTTTCAGACAATCGAGTGCAACGTTATTACGGACGACAGCAAAAAAACGACGCCTCTGGATGACAACAGAGGGTTAAAGAGCACATGTGGCAGTTAGATATGATCTGTAAGAATGGAGTGGGAATGGAATGACAGCGTGCAGCGCGTTGGAAGTGCCAGACATCTTATTTCACAACGTCTCACCAGCTACTGAATCTAGGCAGCGCTCTTCAAAAAGTTTCAATTTCAGAGACTTTCTTAAGAACTTAAATATAAGGGAAGATGCAGATGCAGAGAGTGTATCTGTTATATGAATCATTGAAGGAATCTGGAGACATACTGGACGCTGGCTTTTAGAAATGATGCTTTAAATATCTTCCCCCTCTGACCATGGGAAGCGTCGTGCTCGGAGCAGATGGTCGGCCGGGTGGACACCTTTGCACATGGAGATTTACCTTATGTATATGTGCTGCACGGTGGAAAGCATGGTCGTTGTGAGGCATGCTGGGAAAACAGTTGCTAGGCACCTCATTGGCATTTTCGTAGTAATAATAATAATGTAATGAAAATGATTTTAGATGTTGTACTACCCCTCAGTTCTTTGGACTTCAAGGTTTCCTGTCAAAGAAATACAAGATCTTCCTGTTTTGTCAAGAACATTGAACATTTTACAAACTATAGGCTAATATGACTGCAGGTATTAATATTTTAAGTCTTTACAAATATATTTCTATTGTAAATAACTGACAAAAATAACTCTCAATATTCTAAATGAGCAAATTAGATCTACATCTACAGACTGAGCTCAAATGAGAGAGCTGTGCGTCCCCACCATCGGGTGTAAAACATTCATGGAAATACACACGACACAAAGCACATTCTGCAGTGTGTGTTTTCTCTTTATATCACTCCCAAGTTTTGGTTGTGGGAAAGTGATGCGTGCACGTTGTCTTTGTGTCTCCACATCATTTATACATCTGGAGCCGGCTGACAGATCTGGGGCTCTGCTTTCTGCCTCGCTGCCTGTCAGAGCGGGGGAGCGCTCCTCTGATTGGCAGGTTAAACTCTTCAAGGTCAGCGTGCTCTACAGCTCACCCCCTCAGTGTAGATTACAGTGGTAATATCTCTCCTGTCGAGTGTCTCACACACACACACCTCTGGTTCTCTGATCCAAAGATTGTGTCCTTGCCTCCTCTACGTGTCGTTACATAAGCTCCTGCACAGGTTGTTGAGCATGCATGGAGATTGTGCTTTGGTTACATTTGCCATATCTGCGGTAGCCGTGAGAGAAATGAATGTCATTTCTGCTGGTGATATCTGAAGAGCCGGGTCGGGGAAGGGGAATGGGAAGTGGTCGCATGATCGCAGCCCCTCGGAAAATTGGCCAACATCTGGCTGGGCTCTATATTCCCAACAGGGATCTTTATAGATTCGTCTTAGCCTGTGATCTTGGAAGCTAGTGTGGTACATGTTTTTTTAAAAGCCTGAAGTCTCCTGAATGGCTCCGTCAATAGTTCAGCTGATCACTATAGAGCGTACAAACCTTTTCTAGTAATAACACAAATTAAAAGGATGAACCTGAATATGAGCAGAATAAGTCATGAGAATAAATGGTGTGTCAGAGCAGAATCAAGGTCAGTGGGTCTATACTGTCCATGGTTGTACTTTAAGATGAATGAGAACTTAATGATCCAAGACTGTGACTCACACACGGCTAAATATCTGTGAGATGTAGGTGAGATTTTCCACTCAGTGACTTTCGGCCAGCTGTGGCATGTGGAGATAAAACAAGACTCTATTTAGATGTTCCATAACCTCAATTTCCTTAACTCTTCTTTTCTATTCAGAGATTTATGTCTTTTTAAAAAATGAACTGAGTCCTTATTAACCCCTTCATTTTTAAATGTACCGCCTTTGGGCTGTTCTGTGCAGGATGTCATTTCCAACAAATTTGGATTTTTGAATTCTTTGGAGAGAACAATAGTCGCATGAATGCCAGGAGATGTAAGACCATGATAAGGGGGAAGATGGACAATTACCACCAATCAGAGCAGTATTTTAGAAGAGGCATTGTTATACTTACTCCCAGTACTTTGTGGCTCGACGTGGTAAAAAGTGACGAGCAGAAGGATCGGAGGAGCAAATGTGAAAACACAGCAGGAAACAGGGGCTGTGTTCTCTGAAGCCGTGCAGATGGCTGCTGAAAGTCACAAAGGCAAATACTCAGCAGTGAGCGACTAATATCACGATGACATGCTCGCTGTGTTCCAAATCATTCTGTTTGTTATGCATGCATATTTAGCAGTGATGATGCCTCGCTGACTTGTGCACAGGATCGTAATGGGGCAGCCTGCCCTCTCTCTCTCTCTCTCTCTCTCTCTCTGAATTTTGCATGTGCTCGAAAGTTTTACGGAAAATGGAGAGAGGAGCTCTTCACTTCCTTATATCTGCTAAATATACAAACTAATATGATTTTATTATGGAAGATGAAATGCAAATAACAAGCAACATGCTTCTTAGATTAGATATAATTTGAATATTTTCCCGTGACTTTTGACTTGATTATGGAAGATGACGAGTTCTGAACTTTTCTATTCGGTTAAAAAGGCAACAGCATATGTTTGGAAGTTCTCTCCTCGGAGTGGATTTACTGAAGCTGCATATTTTTGTACTATATTCAGTCCGTCCACTTGTCAGCGTCCAGGCCAGGAGACAAAATGAATCATGTTGAGTCTCCTGCTGGACACGAAGACACAGGAGGCGACTTGGGACTTTTGTTTTCCCACGTCAACACGTAGCCACATGAATATTAATATGCAAATGTGTCGAAGTGGCTGAATTAATGTGAGATTTGTAAGTAAAAGTAAAACATTTATGGAAATAAAATACTAAAAGTTGTTCATGTTGTCAACAAAGATGACAACAAAAGGGATTGAAATTCGGGGCCAACAGGGAAATGCACTTTATTTTTTTAATTTTAAAATTAGAAATGGTGCATTAGGAGATTAGAAGGAGCCACGAGCAGAGACGTCACTCAGACTCTGACAAATGGGTTTGACACAACCTGGCTGCGTCTTTTGAATTTTATCGTGGATTCAACCCGTTGTAATCCTGCTATGTGCCATAGGACGCCTTCCTCTCACTCCCCCGCTGCTATGCTGAAGTCCACATTCAACCTCCACTTCCGGTTCGGGTTCAGTGCTTATTGACTGAGGCGCTGGGAGTGATTCTGGCCTTGTTAAATCCCATTTTGTTTTGGCGAGCGTGGAGCTCGGGCCTCCTCCGGGCGCGTGAGAAGGTGGAGGACGGAGCCGGGCGTGCCAACTGGGGACCGGGAGAGCGGTTCCATTTTTCATCCTTATCGGCCATGACATATCCAAAGTGGCAGAGCGCCGTCCGCAGGAGACGGAGCACGGCAGCGAGGGAGGATAAGTGAGGAGCGTTCGGCTCAGATGAACTGGGAGCAGTGTTTCTCCCACTGCCTTCTTCTGTCGACCGGATGCAGGATCTCAATTCTCTGTGCTAAAACAATGCAATCCACCAGTGTCCATTAAGGGTTGTGCCTCTTTATAACTTACTCCCCTTCAGGCTCCTCACTGAGCCTGAGGATAAACACAGGTTCAGAGAATAGAGAGTGAATTAGACTCCTGCTGACTCTATGGTTTTAACTCAAATGAAGCTGTTAAATCATCCCATCTTTCCCAGTAGCTTACACAGGCTTGAGCCCTCGTTGCACACTGTTTCTTTTTGACATGAAGAGATTTGTCATATTTGTTTTAAACCATCTGTCATTATAATCACATGTGAATTTTCTCTGTTTGTTTGTTCAGTGTGTGTGTAGTTAGTCATATGATTCTATCTAGAGCAAATTCTCCAGTGTGTTTTATTAGGATGTAAAAAGTGAAATCAAATCAATTATCATCAATACTTGTTGTTTGATTTTGAAATAGTCTGGTTTGATTACTTATTGTTTTTCTTCTTGTGAAAGCACAATATTTGAGTTCCCTGTTTAAAACAAGTTTTATCGTTCAGTCGTTGTTTTTTAAATCGAACCACTAAACAAACGGAGTTATTAATATATATATATTTTTCTTTTGAAAGAAGGAAGCCTGTGTGTTTGAGTGTGTGGAGACTGTGAGATCTGATCTGTCACATGGAAGCAGTCTCCGTGATGGAGGGCTGTGAAGGGCACCGTCAAGGTGACTCCTGCTGGTGCTGAGCTGGGGAGGTGGTGGGGTTTGGATGGTTGGTTGGTGAGGTGTGACTTCACATACCCCAGTGGCCCCAGCTGCTCTCATGTACTCTCTGCGTGTTCCAGTGGGCTGCAGTGGGAAGGCAGTAGCACCTGGCTATGGGATGTCTGTCGATCGACTGGCTTCTGGAGAGCTGCCACTCCCTCCCCAGCTGTCCTTCCTTTGTCTCCCTCCGGTAAACGGGGCAAAAAGGAAAAAGACTAAAAAGTACAAAAGGAAACCGCCCCATGGGATTTGAGGATCTTTTTTTTTACACCTGGTGTACAATAAGGGCGTCAATCAACTTCAACAGACCTGAGAAAAACATGGCTGAGTGCCACCCCCCACCCCCCCCTCCCCCCCAACACAAAGCACTGCTGCCTGACAGACTCACTTCTTAATGAGCAGTTTGTGCCGCCACACACTGTTCAATCTAACACATGACTGCTGTAATCACATAGAAAATGTATAACATCCACCCAAGACCCTGTGTCTCCATTCACTTCTCACAGGTTTCTTAAAATACACTGTTTTAACTCTGCAGGAATTAGACTGACACAGTTAGAATATCAGAATATAGAGAACAAGAGAGAGAGAGAGAGAGATTATGCTAAAGAGCTCTAAAGCTGAATAAAAGTAGGTTATATAAAATTAGTCATTCTTTCCTTATTCAAAGCAGCTATTAAAATCGCCCTGCTGATTTCCTTCACATGAATACAAGGATCAAATTTATACTTAGATTTATTTTGATTTATTTGAAATTTTATATGAAAAATAGCTGTTAATAAGGTTCACCAGTACAACTGTGTGTGTTAAGATAAGTCTTCATAATAAATCTTGATTGATTTCATGTGTGTGTGTGTGTGTGTGTGTGTGTGTGTGTGTGTGTGTGTGTGTGTGTGTGTGTGTGTGATCAGCATTTAAAGAATGAAAATCAATTAAGTTCCTGTAATTAGAAGTAGAAGAGAATATAGAATGCAGGTAATTACACAGTGATTTATTCTATTCCAGGTGTAGAATGTCAGTCTGTGCTGCTCATGTGTGTCAGTGTGCGTTTGTGTTGCTTGTGCAGCTCGTACAGTGTGTGTGTGTGGCAGCTTATGCATTCCATGGAATATGGAAGCATCAGAATGTGACACATCGGGCGAGTTGAGAAATGCTGTCACAAGTTTAGAATAAAAACAATAATGACAAACCTGAAGCTTCACATGTCGTTGGGATGAATCTGTCGTGGAGCAGAATGACACTCACGTGGATAATAGTGGACACGTTCTTATTGTTAACATTACCTGACATTCATGCATTGCATCATGGGAGTGGATGTTGGTTTGCATGTCAGTTTGAGCAGAAGAGCGAGTGCTGTTCGGTGTCAGATCGTGACTTTGTGTGGGAGCTGCTGCTGCTCCCACACATCTCTCTCTCTCTCTCTCCCTCCCTCTCTTTCTCTCTCACTCTTTCTCCTCTGTCTTTTCTCTCGGTCTAAATCCTGCCGGTCTTTGACCCCGGCTCTCGTCTCACCGAACCACTAATCTACTCTCTGTGTCACAACTGTCCATAAAAGAAATAGTGAGTTTGCTCCGTGATGAAAACCTCAGAGCAAAGTCCACATAAGTCAGAAAAGCTCATTTCCCTCGTGTGTGTAACCCATGGACTGTTTATAAAGATGGACATGACATACTCATTTTTCTTTCCCCCCTTGGTGGCTTGCTGCAGTATTACTCATAACCCTTGCCTCCTCCATGTTAGCAGATGGGACATGGACCAAACTAAAAGGTCAAAATAAATGTCAAGGCATTTTTTTCTCAAAGATGGTTTCTGTCATTTTTCTGGATCTTTACCTCCAGGGCTGATATTCTTTGAGTTAGCCACTTAAATTCACAACATCTTTTATGCCACAGCTTCAGTAGTTGTTGTAGTTTTCCGATGAAGCTGTGTGACCCTCTAAAACAAGGTTAATACATTGAAAATGACATCAATAATGCACGTGCACAACTTTATTTACTATTCACAAGCTAACACTTTGTCTGGTGATGCGTGGACCTGCAGGTGGTGATGTTTCCCGATGAGATAAACCAAAATTTGGGTATTCTGATATTTCCCTCTCGCTGACCTGGGAGGCTTTGTGTCACTGGGCAGTGACGGGGGTTTGCTAAGGTAATTTAATTATCAGACCCTCCATAGGCAAGGGTAATTACTGCCCTCTAAATCCTCACTAATCCCCCTTCTGAGTCCCGTACACACACTCGTGCTGACTCCTCAATCCCGTCCAGGACAGGGGCCCTTCCAAAAACCCAAACTTCTCCTGTCTGCTCCTCTATGGGTTGATTACTGTGAGGTGTGTACACTCCATACTGTACTGTGTGTGTCCAGAGGGATCCCTGTGAACTCCCCTCACGTTGCTCCCTCTGCTTCCCCCATGTGTGTGAGCCAGGGGGGACTCTCGGGACAAAAGGGGCCACTCATCTCTCCATATGAATGTAATTATCACTGCTTTAAGAACCTAATAACCCAACTCAGATGTTAGCTGTTTCAAAATGGGAACGTTCCCCCTCCTGGCCTCCTCTCCCCTTCCTCTAACCTCAGACACCGGCCAAACATCTGTGTGACATCAATTCCATTGGCAAGTGTTCCTCACCCCAGCAGGTGGTGTGTGTGTGTGTGTGTGTGTGTGTGTAACTGTGTGTAATGTACGGTCCGTGTGTGTACGTGCGTGGGTGGGAGTTTACGTACAGTATCTGCACGCACGCATGTGAGTGACGGAGGCACCGGGGCAGTGGTGAAAGCAGCACCTGTGTGTATTGAAAAAAGAGTTCTCTGAATAGCTCCATATTTGAACAGCCACTTATCCGCTGATAAAGCTGTTACTGATTCGTGGCAGCTTCCTGCCTGCGGTGGAGAGGGAGGGAGGGAGGGAGAGGGAGGGAGAGAGAGAGCGAGGACGAGTGGGAGAGAACCGGAGAAAGAGAGAGAGATTAAATGAGAGCATCAGCTGTAATTAGGGCTGCTTTCCTCTATTTGGAAGTACATCTCTCTCTCTCTCTCCCTCTTTCTCTCTCTCTCAGATAGAATTAACTCTGGACACTCTGGGCGGGCGAAGCAAAAACAACTTGAACGCTTTAATGGGCAAAAAGTGAGATTTAGCCAATGTCTCAAAATGAGTGTAATTAATCTGGAGAGATGCAGTTGTCCTGACGGGAGCTGACTTTGTAAATGACGGTGCAGGATGCTTTGCCACGTGGGTGGAGATCGGTGAGATTGTTTTGTTTTTTGTGTGTCTGCCGGTGCACGTTGCATCAGGGCAACACACACGGACACAGGATCGATGTTGTCAGACGTTATCAGCAACAGGCTGAGAACCCAATTCTTTCTGGACTCCACTTCAATAAACCCGGCTATCATTTGCCTTCAGCTCATGAATTGTGTTGTTTGTGTAAGACGCTGCTCTTTGGATTCTCGAGGACGTCTCCAGCTCTTGTTGCTTTCAGGTTTGAGGGCTCTCGTTCTCTGCCTTGGACAGAGGTCTAGTCCAGTCGCCACCAATGATGCATCACATGATTATACTTTTTATATCTCCTTAATATTGGCCAGACCTTAGTTGTCCTCGTGCAGATATTGAGGAGCAATAACCTTGATTGTAAACCTGGGTTTGGCAGAATCAAATCTATATCAGTGATTTTGTTTGGCAGCAGGATTAACAAAAGCATTTTCCCCAACAAATGTAATGTATCCTCACGTTCTCTCTGAATGAGAGTCCCTGGTGTGCAGTGCACCGGGTGACCATTCAAATGCTCCTGACATTTGGGGAATTGTCCTTTTTGTTCACCCATCTCTTCTTATTTCCCCACCTTGCCTCCAAATGCCATTTCGTCCCTTTTCATTCCTCTTTGACCCTGTGGGTCTCGCCGCTTCCTCTCTCTCCTCTCGTGTTCCGCTCAGATTGACCGCTGAGAACAGCTGCTTTGAAAAGGGTTCCACTTTTAGCTTCCCTGTTCATATCCCTCCTGCGGTTTCTGTAAATCGTGATGAAGAAAGTTTCCATTTCAGGCAAAGGGCAAAATGTGTGTTTTTTATATAGTAGATGCTGCGTTTCAAAGGAGTAAACTTTAGTTTTTTTTTAAACTGGGTTTGTGTTGATTCTGTTCAGTTTCAGAATATGACTTTATCAAACTGTGTATTTATAGATAAAAGTCTGTATAACACGATAATAGTTTTTAAAAAGGTCCCGTATGTTGGTAGGATGAAACTGCACTGGTCGGTGGAGGCATACAGCTGCAGGGTGGGTGTTCTAGTTCGGCTCTACATTGATGTGAGGCTGTCAGTGTTATGGGTTTTCAACACTTCCCTGTTTGGAGGTGACTTGTCAGTCAAACATCTCCAACATCCACTGACGTCTTTTTAGTAAAGTTTGAGTCCGACTCACTTTTCCTAGATTTTTCTCAGCTCCAGTCTCCATCACTGCTTATACAAAACCACCAAATTCTTATTTTATCTGCAGATAAAATGTCGGCCCCTGTATCTTTTCTTCAATTCTCCAAGACAGCGGACGCGCCAGTGGGGTGACGCTTTAATGGCTTCTGAATTCAAGACCTGCCACCGATATCAAGGTTTCCATTTAACAGAAAAAGAGCATGAATTCTCCACAGCAGAAAATAGGATGTTCAAACAGCGGAAATGTTTCTCTCCCCCTCAATCAGTCTGGTAGTTTCAACATACACAGATATGCACTGTGATTCAGCCTCGGTGTTGTCCTCAGAGGACAGAGATCTGTACCCAGAGACCCAGTTCAGTCATTAGCCATTTCACAGCTGCCAACGAGCACAGTGTTTACTCTCTTTCTTTGAGAAACTGTTTGGAGCGAAAGAAAACTATTATCTCTGAGACAGGTTAGGTTTGTAAGCAAGATAAGCTCAGAGTTGTCCGAGGTGTGCGGGTTCCAGCCGCTAGCTGTGACAGCAGATGGCCTCTGCAGTGCAACGTGTGTTTAGTTGACTCGGTTGGGAAAGGAAGACAGATTTTCTCCGTGGAGGACGTCTGCGCTTCTTTCTCTGCTCATTAGGGTTGAACCATGAAACTGCCGGACCCCTAAATGTGTAGCGGCCACATCATGCGGTCGCACAACACGCGACGCACACACTGAACACACAGAGGCAGTGAACCAAAGCGTATGTACGTAGGGGCAAGCTGTGCAGTATCCAGACAGGCCTGTTAGCTGGTAATCATTAACACCGGCTCCCTGTTTGCTTTGACTCACTCCCGCCTGTATACGTCTCTGAGCCTTTGTACATGCGTGTTGTCAACGGGACCACGCGTCTCATTGTGCTTCATCAGCCCGTGCACTTTATTTACATCTCTTCACGGGCGCACACATGTGCACACACACATTTAGCATCTGTTCACGCCCGCGGTTACATGTCTGTCAGAGTTACAGTGTGCAGCAGACTTCCTGTTCTGCAGCAGATCACGAGTGAGTGAACGAGACGCCAGAACGCCTCGTCATTAATCTGCAGACAAAACAAGGAAAACACTCTGGAGGTAAATTCAAGGATTTCCTAGGTGAAGGATTGATTGGATGCAAAATGACCCAAAGAGGAAATGAGTGTGTGACTGGAGAAACAGAGAAGACACATCTCAGCAGGGGGCGGCAGGAAGTGAGCTCACAGATTCTGATTCAAACACACTATAGACTTTAATAACAACCTGTGTTTAATGTTTCCGAAGACATCATGGACTAGATTGTTAAGTAATAGACTCATACTATGCAGATGAGTGTAAATATTTACTATGTTCTTTTGTTATTCATTGTCTGAATGAGGATTTTAATCACAGACAGAAGCAGGTATTTCATTGAAATATCTATATATATGTATTACTTGTTATTCTAAGAAGCTTGCAGTCTAAAATGAAAAACAAGCCTCTCAGTTGCAGTATTGATTTTGATAAAGATAACTTACTATGATTAATAACTGGACAGCATCACAATAAAGACGTCCTGATTAGTATTATGTATTGAATCTACTTTAGTTTCCAGCAAGCATTAATCAAATCTTTGTTTTTTAACCTTAGATTGACTCTAATGGATTAAACTGAATTAGAGAGTCGGCATAAATATTTGCCTGAGATAAGAAGAACTCCATCTCGGATCTTGGGATCTTGCGAAGATGTTTTTGTGTCTTCCATCATAAGAAATGTTTCCTTCTCACCTGTCAGCAGCGGCACATTGTCTCTCCAAGGGTTATCTATCTTATCTTACCTGAATAATCTCTTAAACAACCAAGATGTGTTGACATTTGATGGCTGGCCTTGCTCGTCTGTTTACCTCCATCAGCTCAGGTGTTCTTCTGGTCACTGTGTCCAGTCGAGCCCTCGAACGAGATTCAATTGGCTCGGTAGATTTCTTTGCTGCCGGTCGTCCTTTGCCTTTGCATCTGCTGCCCCTCCCTGGGAGAGCCGAGTGCCACATGTGGTCGCGTGGCGAGTCGAGGGGATGCCAGGCAGCTCCTCCAGGCAGAGCATTAGCATACATTTACTCTGGGAATGTCCTTGACTAGATGTCTGAAGAAGTGGACGTGAGAAGCATTAAATGCACCAGCGGGACATGAGGAGAGACAGGGTTAGGGGCAGTGAGACAGAAAAGATGGAGAGACTCAAGAAGAACAAGTGGCAGGATAGCATCAGATGTTTTAAGCTTTGACAAGGTGCCTCGTCTTATTAAAAACAAAATAAATAGACCACAAACCAATGATAAGTTTGCTGATGACATGTGGAAAGACACGTTAGATACTGAACCTCCGGGGGACATGTGTTGTCATGGAGCAGAAGGTGTGAGTGGATGGGTGGAAATGTCAGAAAATAGTGAGTCGAGAGATGGAGAGGATGTGTGCGTCTTGTCTGACAGAAGAAGAGCGAGTGAGGGAGAGATAATTTGGGGGAGGGGGCTGGAGGAGGTGGGCGGGAAGAGAGGAGGCGAGTTCCACAGACACAGAGAGAGAAAGAGAGAGAGAGAGAGAGAGAGGAAAGGAAGAGGGGGGGAAGGAACAGCGAGCAGCGAGCTTGCCCGAGCTGTTGAGTGTGTGATCGTGAGAGCTTCTTGAGCCGTCGTGTGAGAAACAGGAGGACATTGCTTTTTTAAAATCTTTGGTTGTTTTTGTATTTTCTCAAAGTGTCACATCGAGCTCCAGCCGGCCAAAGCAGAACTTGTCCAAGCCCGTGAAGAGGACCCGGGGAAGCCAGCGTGCTACCAGGTAAGAAGCCCTCCACAAAGAGAGAGAGAGAGAGAGAGAGAGAGAGAGAGAGAGAGAGAGAGAGAGAGAGAGAGAGAGAGAGAGAGAGAGAGAGAGAGCAGGAGAGGATGTGAGTGTGGAGCCGGTGATAACGTGGTTTCAGTGGAATCGCACGACAGCTCTGGTTTGTGTTGATGCTTTGAAAATGATCCGAGTGATGCCTGGGTTGAAATGGAGGAAACATGCTGCTTTGGATGTGTCCACATGTGTGTGTGTGTGTGTTTCTCTGAGTGTGTGTTGCCATCAAAACAGGGCTCACAGGACACTGTACTGTATGTGTGATTGGAGAAGTCAGCTCGCACGGAGGAAGAGGAGAGGAGGAGGAGGAGGAGGAGGAGGAGGAGGAGGAGGAGGTGTCGTGTCTTTTGACAGCAGCTGACAGATGTCAGGCGATGTCAGAATATCCAGGACAGGGATTTCTTAAAATAACCACAGATGATCAGATTCATTTGTGGCAGGAACTGGAAAGAGTGTGAATAATTTCCTTTCTCCCTTTCTTGTTTTTACAACTGTTCCTTTTTCGCCGTGTGTCGTTTAATACTCACACCTCAGGTCAGTTCTCCTGAAGTATCTCTTCCACTCCGGTTTGTTCCTTTCTTTCAAAACCCAATAATCGGCATGCAAGTAACTGTACACACGTCTGTGACAGGCAGGGATGAGCAGACTGAGGGTCAGGCTCGATGAAGTTGTGATTCCCCAACAGGAGCGAGTACAAAGCCTCGCTGTGCAGCTGTATCAACTGTACTGTACCGGCTGAGTCCTGTAACTCTGGGTTGTTCAGTTTGTTTGTCATTTAATGAGAAGTTACACGCTAATCGAATCACTGCTCTGCCTCTCCTGCTGTCTGTCGCTTCCCCTTTGTCATCTCTTATCTCCTCCGCTGTCCCTCTCCGTCCTCATTATCCCAGATTCCACTGAAATGAACTAGTCAATCTCTCGTCCTTGTTTTCCGTGACACACAGTGCACTAAACAAAGGAGAACTCGTGAGGCCAGAGGCTGAGCAAAGCTTCTCCAGTCTCCAATCTCATTTAGAAACATGGAAGCGGTCGTGACAGCCATCACACAAAAAACAATTCAGTTGTATTTTCAGTTTCCATCTTTTTTCTTCTACCTTCCGAAAACCTTTATCCTCCTACAAGGATCCACTAAAGCCCCTTTTCACATCCCCTCCCCGCCTTTTGTGACTTTCTCAGAAACAGGAATTCAAACTGTGGATCTGAACAATCCGCCCAGCCGCTCACATTCAAGCCATTGTTAACCTTAGACTCACTTGTGAGACCTGGAGTCATTTATTCAAGCCCTTCCTTCTCTTTGAGGACACCGGATGATTCACTGCAGCCACTGGCACCGTCGGGGCGATTCAACAACTGTGTGTCTCGTGTGTGTGTGTGTGTGTGTGTGTACCCAGCTGTGAGTGAGTGTGCTCCCCGCTGCATCAATAGTTAATGAACGTCGCCGGGCGCTCATTCACACGGCCCATTCACTCCGTGGGTTTGTTTGTCTAACGGCTGTTCCGCTTCGACTGACACGTACTGTACTGCACCACCGTGGAGCTTAAACACAGCTCTGTCAGACCCAGGCAATGTGCTGACCTTCACACGACCTTGCAGTGTGACAGTGGGTGTTCTGGGAGTTATTAAGGGTTGGTGACGTTTGTGAGGAATGACTTGTCTCATTAATTTGATAAAACCAGAGAGGGAGGTGTAATGGAGGAGGAGGAAACACACTTTTATCATCAAATCTGTTCCTGTTTCTTTGTTTGTAAATGTTCATGCTTTTCCTTTACGAACACATGAGCTCTGGCCAGTTCTCTCCATCCATGGACGTTCCAGTTTTGCTGCCCAGAGCAGGCAGCTCCTTTCGGTCCACTGGATCCAGTCCACTCTCTCTCTCCGTGACTCATTGCCTCGTCCACGCTGATTGGCCGGCTTTTCTACTCCAGGGGGAAAGACGGGATGACGAGGGGTCCGACCTGTCACGAGCCGGGATCAGCCGCTCTTTCCACGCTGCATCCCGCTCACGACGTGTTCCCCGAAATAAATCATCACCCAAGCAGGCAGAAGCAGAATGTGGAAATCAAACAGGAAATGCTCATGATGGCTGAAAAGCAACTTGTTTGACTGTAATCACTTCACATTCATTCAGTGTTCAAAGCAATAATTACTGAGATCAGATATTAGATATTCCATGCAGCCCCAACCAAAGACATGTTTGTCATCCATCTGAAGATAGTATCCAGGGCTTCCAGAAACGCTTAAGGATAATTCGAATGTAAAGATTGATATATCTAATAGACATGAACGATCAGGGTTCCAAGCAGAATTATGAGTTTATAATTTAGTTTTCTTTTAGAATAGCCCTCTGTTTTGAATTTTAATTTATTGCTGATGTTCTGGACGAAGAGCTGGATCCAAGATTTGTCTTCGCTCCACTCCTCCACAAGATTAATTGGAAATCTGTTCAGTAGTAATTCTGCTTTCCAACACATTATATCACATAAACACACATGAATATTAAACATTTTTGAAAGCACAGTCATTAAAATGTACTGTACTTCCTACATCCCCCTGAACAACTTGGAAGGAAGCAAAACAAAGTGAAATAACAAAATGTCTTCAATTGAGGAAATGGAATATAGATGTTAGTTTAACAATTTATCTATATAAAAGAGATCTTTATTGTCAGTGAAACGTAAAAACCACCTGCTCCAAGCATCACGCTTCATTTCAACCTGTAAATCATCCTGATTAATTTGCCTCTGCTGTAATAAATGACTCACTTATGGCTTTATTGATCCGTTGTGTTGATTCTGATGCATTTACATGGATTTACGATTTGCATATATGTGCACAGCCAATCTGAAGTGATTCCGATTCGTCATAGTGAAAGCTGAATTCTCTTGTCAATGCAAAAACATTTTTTTAAGCAAATGTGTGTTCACAGGTTTCATGAATTAATTAGCTGTGTTTTACATCTTCACACAGTGAGAAAGTGTGAAATCAGACGTGAGCGCCGGTTATTTCCTTCTCCTCTGATCTCTGGACTGAGAAAAGTCAGAAAAGATAAGAACCGTCCGCGCACGTGCGTCTACCCTCACACACATGTGCACGTGTGTTCACACTGATATGCATACAGGGGCCCAGCGTGACATTAATTCTGTGCCTCCCAGCATATTCTTCAAATGCAGCCTGATCTCCAGACCCCCCCCCTCTGCACACGTACCCCGACAGAAACAATGAAAGCTCAGAGTCTCGCCCTCGGGCGTCCGGCTCACCACTGGACAGCAAACCACCCATCACTCCTCCTCTCTCTCTCTCTCTCCTCTCTCTCTCTCCCTCTCTCCTCTCCTCCTCTCTCTGTTTATCCATCTATTTAGCCTCCCCTCTCTCTCTTATGAAGCACCACACACATGTCCCGTAATTAAGACAGCTAATAACTAACCAGGGTAATTTGTATATGTTTGCATTAGCATAATTGAATAGCCATGAGTTAAGTGTTTTCCACTGGTGTGTTAATAACCCGCTCTGGAGGCGAGCACGTGCCCAGCGATGTTTGTTCGGCTCCACGCTGTCATGAACTGGGATTCATCCATGCGTTCAGTCTCCTTCCCCCTTCACCCTGCCTTGCTCCTCTTCCTCGCCAACGCCACAAACCCAAGGTGTGGTCATTTTCCTTGTCTGTGAGCTGTGTGTGTGAAGACCAGAGAGTAATAAACTGAAAGGAAGGAGGAAGCCTGACCATCACACACACATGTGGCCGGTTGTGGACATAACTCGGAGTGTCGGTGTCTGCAAGTTCATTTTCTAGTGTCAAACAGACGAAGGTGGTTTTACCTTCTGCTCCGACAGCAGAGGGAGGTCTGCTCCTCCTCTACACCCCACCACGCGGGCAGGAGCAGAGGTGATGTGAGAGTTGTGAGTTGGAGTTCATGTGAAGAAAGGGATGAAGGGAGGAGGCTGACGACAGGGACGCTGGGAGGATATATTTCCCTCTCAGTAGCTGCTTGTCATTGCGCCGGGTAAGTCGGTGTAGATATATATATATATATACTGTGATCAGAGCGGAAAAGAAATACTTGTTATCACGACATCTCTGACTCCACAGAAAGCTGCACATCCACCAGAGACCTGTATTTATAGAGAGCGAGAAAGATGATGGCACCGAGAGCGGGTAGTGTTTCTTTTCTTCATCACAGTTTACTGAAAGGTAAAAGGAATCTGCAGAGTAGCACACCTCAAACATATTTAATTGTTGCATAGCAACAACCCAGTGGATTTCAGTGGTTGAAGCTCAAAGCGACGACTTGTTTTGTGTTTGACACAATGTGAAATAAGATGTTGTGCAAAGGAGAAAGTATTTTTTTTACTTAATATCGGATAAATTAACTTAAATCATCAGGTCTCTTGTTTCCCATCACATCGAAAGATTCTGAGAAACATCTTCCAGATATATGAATGGATTTATCTTTTAAAGAATCTGTTTACACAAGAGATTCCTTCAACACAAGTCATATGTTCTAGATACCAGTTACTGTCGAACAATGCCTTTGATTGGAGCAACAGAACAGCAAGGACCCAACAGTTTGTCTGAAAGTGTGAGATTAGATTTCCTGTTTTTCTATTTACAAGGGTCACCTGAGTCGTGAGCAATTAAAGGCTCTATCATGTTAAAAGGTTGTCACAGAAAGGACTGAAGCCAAGAGGTTATCTCCAAATCAGGCTTTTCCTCCAAATTGTGTCCTCTGCTGCACTGACACGATGTGAAGGTGAGCGAGCTGCAGTAAATGGAAGCTAATCACTGATCTGAGACGTCCACTCGGGAGTTTATTATCAGCTGCCCCATCGAGGAGGTCCACTACGGGAGGAAGGGATCCCATTACAGATGTGCCCTGCAGGGCTTACAGCTGCGGCGCACGGCCGTGAACACACACACACCCCGCGCCGCATTCATGTGCAAAAACTGTGATTTATGTCCTTGTGATTGTGAGGCTGAGGGAGCGAGATTCATTTCAGAGCTTTTCAAGTTCCTTCCTCTTCCTGCTGAGAACAGAGAAGCAAGTGGGTCACGCAAGGGGCTTCCGTGCGAGTCTGAACTCAACGTCTCCCTGCACAAAAGCCAGGTTTAAAAAGCCTGGTGTAACGCAATCAGTGCCTTGGCGTTTTCCACTGGAGACGTACCCCATTCCCTAAAACACTGTGATGAATTTCAGAAAAGAAAAGCAGAGGGAAATGTTGAGCTTAAGCAAGAATGTTCTTTCTCTTACTTTCCTGAAACGCTCCACCTGAGTTTACATCACCTGTTCTCAATCAGACGAGAAAGATGGAGGTTTGTGTGTGTGTGTGTGTGTGTGTGTGTGTGTGTCTTTGTGTGTGTTATTTGGAGATATAGCACTGTGTGAGATTACTGTGATTAATGGGCAGCACGTTGAGCTCATGCATTATTCATCCTCTGTCACTTTCACCTACTGCCAAAAGTCATGACTGATTTTCTTTTCTGATTGTGGTTTGAAGCCGAAATTAACAAAAACAGCCTTTTCACATTTCACCTACAACAAACTGGGATTGAAGACCAGTGAGAAACCACGTCAAACAAGGTTTATTTCTTGGAATGGAAAGTTAAGTGAGGTCAAGTCTTTTGAAAATAATATAAATCATAACTCTGAGTCCTTCCCTCTAAACCCAGCCGTCTCTCTCCGTCTCTGTCTGTCTCATAATTGTCAGTATAAATAACCTCTCTGGCTGCTGATATGATAAAAACCCCCAGAGAAAGAAATTACCCAGGATGCACAGAGAGCGCGTGTAGTTCACATGCAGCGCTGGATCATTGTGGCTCAAGTCTGACATTCGCTGAATACTCTGCGTTCAGTTACTGTGGCCACCCGCACCCAGTGTGTGGTCAGGGTTTCTGATGTGGCCTCTGTTTTTTAACTTGTTCAAAAACTATTAGAAACTTAATGAGTCAAACAAAATGCTTGAGACAGAGCTCCCACTGCCACGCTTGATTTTCTTCGCCTGGTAAAAAGGTCAATCACTGATTATTACTTGAGTCCTGTATAGCTGGAAAGTTATTGCACATAGATTTACATGTAATTACGTTATTCAAGTGTGTTGTGTAAACTGAAATTGGAAAAAAATAAAACATGCTTGTATCCGAAGTAGAAGGGAAGGGAATTGAATCCACTGTCAACAGTGACAAGGAAAAAAACTGATTTGAGATCAGCGTTTACATCGGCTCTGTAATTGGAAACAAAATGCGATGTGTCAGTCACGTTGTTCTTCCCGTGTTTTCTCCGTCTGGACGAGAACGGCGGCGTGTTGGCTGCCGGAGGTTTGAGAGCTTTTAGCGAGCTGAATTACCTCCCCCCCCTTTGAATGTACTGTCGAGATCAGTGACAGTGTCTAACCTTGGCTTCTCTCTATTTTGCGCATGTCTTACCCCACCTGCCTTTCCCTCCCCGTCAGCCCATCAATCCATCCAGCCTCCCCCTCCACGCTCCAGTGAGCTTGACTGGCACTAAGTAGAGAATCCGGGCCCTAAGAGCTCAGTGTGTGGCACCGGCCGGGTCACGTACATATTCTATTCCTTCTTCATCGGACGTGTTGCTCAAAATGGCAGCGACCTGCTCGGCATCACACTCCCCCCCACGTTGAATTAGAAGAGGATCGTTAAGATGCTCAGAGATCTGCGTTTAAAAGCGTTATCTCCTTCATAAGGCCACAAGGTCAGTGACAGTCAAGGACCCTACTGGTCACTTCGTCTTCAACTGGTCGTCTCCTCTTTGTTTTGTAGCCCCCCCCCCAACCCTTCTCTATTGATCCCTGCATCGATCTCATTCAACAGAGGCCGATCTGTTTGTCCCCGTCGAGAAAACACTATCATGTCTCCGAGCGAGTTGTTCCTCCACTCACTCCGTATCTGAGCCGCTTCCTCTATTGTGTCAGCGTGATGAGTGGTGACAGCGCTCGGAGTCATGTCTTTTGTTGGTGTGCGCGCCGCTGAGGACATTGTGCGTCGTTGTGTTTACCAGAATGTGAAGTGGAGAGCCGCTCGTGGCCTCTAGGCGGCGCTGTGCCTGGCGGGCGGGGTCTCGGGTTCAGGGTCGAGTCCGAGCCAAGTGTCACACGGCGCTGGATGAAAGACCTGGACTCTCATTGTCATTCATTTCTATCTCTGCTCACTGTTGATGGACGACTGGACAGTAATGGATGGTTTTTCCTCCATCCAGGTGATAATAAATGAATCTGTGGACAGAGTCTAACCTGGACAAGTGTCAGCTAGACTCTTGTAATTTCAGTGACAGCCTCTAATTAAGTCTCCAACCACACAGGATTATTATTACACTGGTTTTGTCGAGGAAAGGCAGAAGGGAAAGGACAGAGAGAGAAAGGGATGTGATTTAAGACACATGACAGGATGAAGATAAACAGAGAGAGAGAGGAGGGTAACTTCTTCAGGCGGGGGGTGTAAGAAGCTTTGTGCAGCACCAGCTCACAGATCGCCGTCTTCTCCCGCTGCAGCCAAGAGGCTCCTGCTTCATTTATCTCCTGCACACAGTCCTGGATGACTAACACCCCCCCCTCCCACCTGGGTTTCCCCTTCTCCTCACCCGTCCCTCACGGAGACTGGAGTTCAGACTTCATTAAGGGACGGTGGGAAAGTGCCACAGACTTTCCAAGAACTCGTCTGTTTTACAAAAGTCCGGAAGTATACCAATTTTCTCACAATCTCACATTCTCACATTTGTTTTTATATACTAGTTGTTTTTTCCTTCCGCTGTTTTGATTGGTCACTTGTAGCGGATCAGGATTATTCATTGCTTTTTGTTGCGTAACGAATAAAACTTTAATAGATTCACTCATCTGTGAACATGAGTCATAGCAACGTGGGTAAAAACACAACGACTCACATGTGTGGAGGTCGAGGAGACATATCGAGGCTGTAAAACAACAAATGATGTGTTTTTTACACCAGAAAAACAAAACACTTAATATCTCTAATTCATTACTTTTGGTACCAGAGGAGACAAAACGATCCCTAAAGTCCCTGCAGATGATTTCATCACTGGGTCATTGTCCTCCATGTCCTCCATTATTACCATGATGAGGCAGTAACAAACAGAAATGATCAATTTGTGAAGAAAAACCAGCGTGAGTCCATATGTGTGTGTTACTGTCGCCATGCCGTGTTTGCAGCTGTGTATGTTTTTTCCTAATTTGGCCAAAATCTGCTCAATTCGAAGCAGCTCCCCCACTCTGTTTTTGTCTATTATAAAACATGTGGTTTACATTAGAGCCAACACAACATAACAAAACACAACACAAACAGGATCAGGAAATGTCTGTGTTTTTTTAACATTTTAACCAGGTACATTTATTAAAGATAAAGAACCAACCCATCACGTTTTGATTACAGTTTACAGGAAGTTAGTTATAAAGGACAAATCACAGATTCAGAGCTTGTGTGAAACCTAAATGAGAGAATTAGTGAATAAATATCAAGCACTCAAACTGTAGGAAATCATATATCCAGAATGTATTAATTCTTAATTTGTCAGTGTACCTGCAAGTGAGATATTTGATGCTGTGTGTTAACTTGCATGTGACTCAAAGCACCGGTTCTGTCAGCGCCAACACACAGAAGCTGAAAAACTCAAATGTGCCTGTAATGAAAGACGTAATTGGTCACGTCTTTATTTTAGTGGAGCTGAATTTTCACACTAATTTCCAATGTTCTAGGATGTGTAAGGGATGGCTTAACACCATGCGCCCTCCTCGGTTTCCATGACGACTGTGCGATCCCTGTATGATTATCGGATTCCCACTATAGCTGTGAAAACACTCATTCCAGCGTGATCCAAGAAAAATGATGACATGAGGCGGGCGGTGAGGAATTTGAGTGCGTGACGACAAACAGCCGGGGGGGGGGGGGGGGGGGGGGGGGGGGGGGGGGGGGGGTGGGGGGGGGGGGGGGGTGGGGGGGGGGGGGGGGGGGGGGGGTGTGGTGGGTGGGGGGGGGGGGGTGGGGGGGTGGGGGGGGGGGGGGGGCTTTGTAGAAAGATGGTTAGTTATTTTGTTGTTTTTAGAGGGGGGGTGGGGGGGTTTGGGGGGAAATGTGTTGGGTTTTTAGTGGTTTTATTAGTAAGAGGAGTTGGTTGTTGTAATGGTTTTAAATTTTTTTGTAGGGTATTGTTTATGAGTTGGTGAGAATGTAGGGGTGTTAGGGAGTTAGATAAAGTGTAGGAGAGATTTGTAGGTAGGGTTTAGTAGGTGTTTGTCTTTTTAGTAGTGTTAAGGGTAAAGGTTTTGTATTAGTATATGTTGATGGTTGGGTGTGTTAGAGTGGGTGTTGTAAGTGAATTAGTAAAGTAGGAATGTTAAGATAATTTGGGATATAGTAAGGTATTTAGAGTTAGGGGTTAGGGTAGAAGGGTGTTAGAGGGAGATTTGGTTAAGTTTAGATTAGTAGTATGTTTAGATTATATTTTTGTATGGATATGGGGGAGGATGAGATTATTTAGTGTAGGTATTTGGTGAGATATATTTTGGATAAGTAGGGGAATAAGATATAGAGGTGATAGTTATTTTGTTGGGGGGTGGGTGTGTGTTTGGTTGGTTTTGGGGTTTGGGTGGTATTTGGATGGGGGGGGGGGGGGGGGGGGGGGTGGTGGGGAGGGGGGGGGGGGGGGGGGGTGTGTGTGGGTTTTTGTTAGTGGGTGAGTGAGGTGGTTGTAAAGGTGGTTGTGTTAGTTTAGTAGAGATGTTGTGTTGTGGGTTTATGGGGGGGTTGGGGGGGGGGAGGTGTAAATAATGTGTGGTGGGTTTAGGTGGTGTTGGTGTATTATGTGTGTTTGTTGGTTTGTAGTGTGGGGGTTTGTTTGATGTTTGGTGTACGGTAGGTGTTGTTGTTGTTAGGTGTTTATGGGGGTTTTGGTTTGGGTAGGGTTGTTTTAAGTTAGGGTTTGTAGGTTAGAAAGTTTTAGTAGAAACCCAGAAAAGGTTAGAGTTGTTTTAGAAGAAGGAGAAACCCGAAGAAAGACGAAGGCCACAAGCGTCTTAGGTAGAGAAAGGTAGGGGTCGAGCCGTAAATACACGAAATCTCGAGCGTTCTTGAAACACGAGATGTTTGGTATCTGTGTCTTTTTCTTGTTTGCTAAACTCTCTCTGCGACACTAGTGAACAAAACAACTAACCAGATTGTTGATTTAGTGATTAAACACATCTGACATCTGTTTCAAAATCACAAATCAAACGACAATGCGGGCGAAATAAGAAACATAAGAGCACAATAAAAACACACTCACGTATAAACAATACAACACGCCACCTGATGTTTTTGGTATAACAGCTTTGCATTAGCTCGTGCACACAAAACGTACCACGTACTTCACCTCTCACAGAAGATCAAACTACAGATGAGTGAGTAAATAGATATCCACCACATCCAATCTGAGGTTTTAATTGCATCTGTTTTATTTTCCAGTTCCATTGGGGAGGTTTTTTATCTAACGCTACAGCTGAGAGAGAAAAAGGCTTGACTGCATAAATTTGTTTTCACTGGCACAGTCTCAGCCTTTTCACATTTATCTCCGGCTCGTGCAGTTGTGTGACAAACTATCCCCTTCTCCTTTGTGCACAAGACAAATGACCTTATTACCGCCGAGGACCATTCAGAATGGGATCATGTCAGGCATGGCAAAGAGAAAAAACGTTTCAGAGGGAAATCCAGGCCGGCCTGGTTCCTCGAGCCCGCGAGCCGCCGTATCTCAGGGGGAAACCATCAAAAGCACAATTTTACAGAGCAATAACAGGTTTCAGAGCCTGCGTGGGATCTCAGCTCAACTTCAACAAGCTCGACCCAGAAACAGTCACTAGTGTCACTCTCTGAATAGTTTAATACTGGGCGCCTCATTTACTGATGTGAACACACATTTGTTTCACATACAACAAGTTTGCCTGTGTTACTGACACAGATGTGCCTGAGGGGGCAGCACTGCTTTCTATGGGTTGTTGTGTATCACCTGTGTGTGTGTGTGTGTGTGTGTTGTTGTGTGTGTGTGTCACATAGCTCTTAGTGGGCAGGAGAGATTGGCCCCTGCACACAATCATCTCCCTTGTGGGAAATTAGCATCCACGTTCATAATTACACAAGGAGATAGACGTCCCTCAATATCATCTACACTATCACTATAAGTTGCTGTGTTCAATAATGCATGTGTGCAGCTGCGTGTGTGGTCGTGAAAGTCTGATGTTTCTGACTGCGTGGAGTACTGCCACAACAGTGTTGTATACCGCAGGTGGAGTCCTGGCACGCTGTGACCATTGACGCCCGGAAGTCAATGGTCTTGATCCCAATATTCATTAGAGTTTCCAATCTCCACATGGTGGAAGGGGGTGGTCGGGAGAGTAGGGGGGCGTGGGGGTCTGAGGGGTGGGGAGTGGAAGGTAAGGGGACGAGAAGTATA
>CM076737.1:13687294-13795547 GCA_038501795.1 Pseudopleuronectes americanus
ATGAAATGAGAGAGGACGGTGGAGCCGGGAGGTTCCTGAATAGGCACACAGCAGAGGGCCCACATTACGGATGGTAATAGACTGTTTGTATCCCCGGCAACTCATTCCAAGGTCACCGGGGCTCGTAGCCGGAGAGGCCCCGACCTGCACTTACAGTATCTGGGTCCCCCTGGTGGAGCCGGGGTACCACAGTGGGAACCCGAGGTAATAAGCACCGCTCTCAGTTCAGCGGCACAGTGGGAGCGCGAGAGGAGTGGAGGGGAGGAGGAGGAGGAGGAGGAGGAGGAGGAGGAAAGAGGAGTGGAGCCTGGGATTCAGAGCATGGCGTCGGGAGCTGTGTTGTTGATAACAGCGTTAGAGAAGTGCAGCTAAAACCAGTGTAATGAATCAGAGGAACCTGGAGGGCGAAGAGGAAAAGATACAGTGGCTTGTAACTCTCTCTCTTCATAACCACTGATGTGTCATATCACAGCCAATTCTACTGTTTTCACTTTCTCCATTAGAACCACAGCACTTTCTGCTCCGGTAATTGCTTCATCAGTCACAGGTTTCATAACACTGTGGCAAAGTTTGAGTGCAGCTGCAAAGTTTATTTGACTGTGCTTCATATAAAGGAAACACTGTAAATCTCAGTCTCGTTGCCTGTTGGAAGGAAGCAGCATTAAAACCAGGGAGGTAATGTGATGCACTGGATCGGTTCATTAATCTTGACTTAAGCAGCTGCTCTCTACAGACACATGGTAAATGGTCTGTGATCATGAAGAGCTTTTCTAGTGTCGAACGCTCACAGCACTTTACAGTACAGCTTATTGCCTTTCACACATTCACACACACACATTCATACAGTGGAAAAGCAGGATTCAGCTTCTTGCCCATGGACACTTCGGCTGTGCAGAGTGGGGGGGGGGAGACTGGGATGGAACTGCTGACCTTCTGGTTTAGACCCTGAGGTAACAGGAGATAAACTAGAGCTAGAGCGAACAGTTTTAAGCTGCAACAAGTAGCACACACTCAATAACTAACTTTATTGTTAAGAATGTGAAGTAGTTTCTTGTCTTATACTTTCCTGGAAACCCGTTGTGTATTTTTTTGTGTGATCCTGCAGACGTGGGTGAAAACATAAAACCTTGGCGGAGGTAATGACATTCAAAACAGTTGCAGTCGCCGTGTAATGCTTTTCCCTGAATGAAGTTTGCCTCATCATCAGTGATTCCCACCTCAGGGTGCTGAACATAAAACAAGCAGGTAGCATTAGATAACATTAAACTCTATGGGGATAATGAAATCGACTGTAGTTATTAAGAACATCCTGCTGTCTTTATTAAATGAGTCATTTAAATGCAGGCTGTTTGCTCCAGTGACACTCATGTGTGTTAGGAGGAAGATAGAATAGATGCTCTTGCTATATGTGTGTGTACGAGAGGTTTGTAGAACTCCGGTCCTCGAGTCCTGTCAGCTGGGGAACAGCAGTGGGGATTTGGACAGCTTGCTTCTGTGTGCTTTGACCTCCGCTGGGCTCGGGAGCTCGGCTCTGCGTGACGGCCTCTTCTCTGTCGGATCGGATTGGGCCCGCGGTTAGAATGACACCATCCTTTCACCGGTGCCCAAGTGGAGGCTGACTGGCGTTCGGCTCGTGCCAACCTGGCGCCCCCCGCTGAGACGTCCCTCCAGTCCAGCTCCACCTCTCAAATCCCCTGCTGGTTCCCAGAAATAGGAATCACCACAGCAGTCCCATCCTGACTCGCTTTGTCACAATTCATCTTTTTAAATTAACGAATGGGGCTCATGCTTAGTTAATTATAAAGCTAATGGAAATGTTCGACTATCTCGGTTTTTAGTGAGACGTTTAGAAAAACCCACACGAAGCCGACAGCGTGGTAAACAGCTAGAGACAGTTGACGGCTTCTTCTCACGCTTCATTTGCTTCTAACAGACGTATTATGAATTTCATTATGTTGGGAACTAAACAAGCACTGACACGTGTGGATTCACAGACTCAAGAGAGTTTCTCTTTGGGATGTTGTGGATGTTTTTCCAGCTGAGCTGCTCGTCTTTGAAACGCTTCATTACGGGTTCTTGCTGGGGACAGATGTCAGAAAAGGATTCCTGCTGGCGAGCCCTGACATGCACTCCTCCAGAAGAAGAAATTAATTGGCCTCCTAATTGCTCTCAGAGGCCGGTTTTTACTGACCGAGACATTTCCTGGGCCTCATTTCAGCCTCGGTGCAAATACAGTGTGTAATGGGATCTTAAGGTAAGACCAGTTCCTCCAGCGTTTCTCTAATCCACATAAAGGGATATTACTTCAATAACTTCTACACCTGCAGATGCAACATTTGAGACATTGAAAACATTCACTGTATAAAACCTCATTCTTTTTGCCGGTGGCATAAAAAAAATCTTATACTCGTTGCCTCTTTTGTTAAAATCCAGTTACACTCTCCAGCGCTAATGATGGAGCTGGAAATAAAGACGATGGACAAAAGGCTCGAGTGTTTGCAGCATCTGTTCGTCATCTCATAGCTCGAGTCGGAGTCGTCTACGAAATGCCTTTGTGTGGAATGTGAATGAGCAAACGTCTCATTTGAGTCCATGTGGAATATTCACACTCGTTCCTCAGTTGAAAAGGAAAAAGAGGGAGAGCGATGGAGGAGCAGCTCCTCTGAATGTGAGAAGTCAGGAGGCTCAGTGACTCATGAGGAGCCATGACAGAGAGGTTTATATGAAGCCCACTTGGAATTAGGATGTGATGTGAAGCTGGATGTGCATGCGGGGGGGGTTTGGGTTCCGGATCTGATCTGCTGTGACAGGGTTGTGTGTCAGATGTGATTCTCAGTGGAGTGCGCAGATCTGAGTTCACTTTCTGAAAGCTGAAATAATCTCAAGAGTTGTGTAACTGAGCCGGTGGAGCCAGAAACTCTCAGCTTTGTTCAAGATGGACAAAACTAAAACCTGGAAGCCAAAAAGAAACCAATTCATATTAGACTATTTGATCCATATGAATTAATGGAAGAACTATTGGAAGGCCAGCATTTGGAGAGATTGGAGATGCACTTGAAAGCTTCAAGAAGAGGCCTTTGCATGAAAGTGCTGCAAAGCCAACACTTGTAGAAACACCCACTAACATCTGGCCTATGTCTGAAATGGAAATGGAAAGTCAGGTTTGAATCTGCTCCTGCTCCTGTTCTATAGATAATCATCGGTTCCATCTAGGAGAGCATGGCATCATTCAAAGTCGTCTCCTGCCTCCTTAGAGGAAGCAGAAACAAATACCGGGTTCAGCTGCAGGGGACATGTCTGTAAGCAAATAGGCATTGAGCATATTGTACCGTTTCTCGGTGCCTTCAAACATCCATCTCAAGGCTCCGTCTCTGTATCGCACTGTTACGGCTGCAGACTGTTTTATTCAAGAGCAATTTCAACCCAATTCCATGGCCTGTCTTGATATGGCTGCCTCTGATCCTAATCTACAGACCTGATGCTCGGTGGAACAGAAATATCTCTGATGGCATCCAGTGGGCGCCCTATGTAGATTTCTCTTGCTGAAAATCCAATAACACCTGTGGTAGAGCCTCATCTGAGCTATGAAGATGAGATAGATCCCAGCATCAGAAAGAAATATATGTATACCAGACACATCTGTCTCTTCCCCTTTCTTTTCTCTTTCTTCCAGCTCGGTCTCTCGGCAGCACCGGAGCTTCTCCCCAAATGAGGAAATCAAAAACTCACGCTAATGCGGTGTCACCGGCGCCTGATGGCAAACGATACGCCGAAAAGATTGTTGGGTCACAATGCCTGTTTATTTCAGTGTCACCCTCACAATGTTATCTGTCAAGCTGCCACGGCGCTCAATGAGTCTCAGTCTCACTCTCCGAAGCCACCCTGGCACCGCGGAGTATGATTTAGGGAGGCTGTTGTGTTAAATGATAGTGCCACTGGGATCCGATCTGACAGCTCCTTCTACTTCAATAACAAACACGATGGAAAACGATAGCTGCGTTTACTTTACGTCTTCTTGGGACGGTTCAATTCTCCGTGTCTGATATCCCTCTGGTTCTTTTGATTTTTACTTTGTGCTCTTGGAATAAAAAACAAATATATAAAAAGCCAAATTATACTTTTGAGACGATAGTTGGACATTGGCGAGCATTTAATCCAACAAAGCGTGTGGGAGGAAATGTTATGAGATGGTGTGGGCGTATGAATGGAGGCCCAGTGGAGGAGAGGGCGGGGGGGGGGCTCTTTAATGGACAGACGAGGACAAAAGGAACAAAAAGAAACCATCAAACGATACAGGAATTCAAAAGGAAGAGTCAAGTCAGTGCTTTAACATTTGAAGTGTCGTTTCCTAATCTTCCTAATCATCTCCTTCTCCTTCTTCAAACGAGACATCGCTGACACCTGAACTGTGATTTCTGAAGTTTGTCACCTTCTAATCACACTCTCACATTATGACACCTTTATAGGGATCGCAAACCTGTCAGCTGTGTGTGTTGTGTGTGTGTGTGTGTGTCTTAGAAATAGATGCTGTGACTCACTACACCTCACCTGAATTAATTCAACACCCTCAGCAAAAAACTCCCGGAGAAGCAGAAAGTCAGCCGTCATTGTCAAGTAGTGAATCAGATAAGGCAGCGTGTATCTAGTTCTTATTCCTCCGCACCAGCGATAGCAAGTAGCCTGAGGCGTTGGGTTCTCAGGTTGTCTGTTTATCCATTCGTCCGCACGACCCCGATCTCGTGAACACGATATCGGGCAAGGACGCCTCGAGGGAATCTCCTTAACTCCGATGCTAATGTTGGCTGAAGGACTCAGAGATGTTTGAAGGTCAAAAGTTCAAGGTCGTGTTCCCGCACAGAACCATTTTGACCACGTGATGCACAGATTAGCTTAATAGATTTGGATCGAAGGTCAAGGTCAACGTGGCCTCACAGGATATCTCATGTCTGCCTTTAGAGAATTAAATTTAGACCAAAGATGAAATCCTTCCGGTGGTCAAACGTCTCGATGACTCCACACGAGTCGTCGGTGGAGGCAACACAATTCTCATTTGAATCACAAATCCGATGACACATTGGATGTTCATGTCTTCGTCAGTAGCTTACACTCTTCCCTGTCTGAGCCGATGCAAGGCCACATCATCAGTAAACCTCACACACCCCGCACTCTACACAGAATCAAAAGGTCAGCTGCCAAGTGTCTGGAAAGAGCACTTGAAGCGCCGTCTGTTCCAGAGCGGCATGAGCAGCTTCGGGGACGTGTCTCTTTGACATGGGCGTGATAGAGAATGATTAACAAGAGAAGAGCTATGAGGAAGTGTAGTGGCTCCATCTGCGTTGTCATCTGCAACCAGAGCAACAACAAACAAGAGAGGAGCTTCTTATTCCAACCCAACAGAAATCGAGATCTCTCTGATATCCAAACATCTACTGTAACCATCTCTTGTAACTCTGGAACGAGGAGCCGCCTCTTTGCAAAGTCCCAGCGTGCGATATGGCTGATTATTTGCCTTGATAATCCATGTGTGTTCTGTTATCTGTGGCCGAGCCCTGCGGGGGGGCCGGTGCTATAGAGGGAGGCATGAAGGAGTGGGCGGGGGAGGAGAGAGAGAGAGAAGCTGGAGGGTGGATGAAACAAATATGTGTGTATACCACAGATCTAAAGTGGTAAACAAATAGGAGAATTTGTCTTCAAAATAAAACGAGGACAAGCTTGAACATGCCTTATTTTACAATTAAAATCAAATTAGTTTTTTTCGGCCGTTGCTCATTTCTCTAAACGAACCTGCAGGATGTTTTGAATCAAGGTCCAGTTATGTTTTTGCAGAGAGAGAAATATTTATAAGCACAAATGTTAATTTTAGGCCTTTGGGAACAGTGCATGTTACAAATTCTCTAATTGCTCTCAAACCTTCCTCTGCTCTTTATTTTCTAAAAAGTTAAAAGTCCCTAAAGCTTTAAAGTGGACTTTTGAGCTTGTTGGTTATTCTGTGAGCTGAGTTTAATGTCCACTGGACGTCTATGACGATGACCTACATATCTCTTAACACCAGATGGTCCATACAAATATTTGTTTTCTGTCTGGAGATATTATTTCTACACAGAAACTATGGCTCTAAAAGTGTCGGCCAATCCTCTGAGAAACTATGACTCAGCCTTTAAATAACATCATCTCTGACTCCAAAGTAACGGACCATAATTAGAACAGGACCCTTGGACCAGGATCAGTCCTTGTTCCCTTCAACAGAGTGAACCCAGTCCCGTCTTTAACCTCCTGGACTGAATCGATTGACCTTTGTCCACGTGTCAGTCCGGCTCCTTGACCATTAAAACCCTGTCACTCACTCCTGTCACGCAGCCAGTGGTCGTTGGGGAGATCGTTCCTGTCAGGTGAACCCTGGAGGCAGGCGGCGGTTGAGCAAACACCCCCCCCCCGCCCTTTATCTGTATGACTCACCTACCAGTAGTCTCACCACGGCCCCTGGCCCCTGGCCTCGCCGCCTACATCAGACTGATTCCAACAGACACGACTCCCCGGGCTCTGCTATATTAGCCTCAGCCCACAACCAACCCCCCCCGCGGTCCCCTGCAGCCTCGTTTCCAACCAGGCACGCAACCACGGGCTAAAGGTGGCTAAATGTGGGAGGTGGGTTCTTTCTCTCCAGCTCCTTCAAACTGTTTCTGTCCAGCGTGAGAGGAGGCAGAGAAGGTCAGCCAGCCAGCGCTGGTGGTGCAGATCTTTTGTTTGTCTAATAGAAGCGGGGGCAGAGGAACATGGGACCGGTACAGATCCCCCAGCTGTTCATGTGTGAGTAATATGTGAGTAATGGACCTTTGATGGCCAAACTAAATAAATGCTCCAGTAAGAACCAGTTTGAGAAATCCTCTTCAAGGCTGCTGGCTTTGTTTCTTCATCCTTGTTTGTCCAGCAGGGATTGATCCTCCTCAAATACTGAGACCCATGTTTGTGTAAGGTTTGATTCCTGTGGATTCATGCAACATGTCACTCAGGTGAGCTCATACCTCGGCCAGGGCCCATCAGTCGCCTCTAATTCAATTAAGCTGCTCCAAATTTCATAGATATTAGTTCCCTGAATTTCTTCTTCAAGATTCCTAATTTATTATCTGGTGAAAATGTGAAAAAAAAACACTCACAATTTTAAAGAAAGAAAATAAGAATTCCTGGATCCACAATTTGTCCGGATCTGCCCCAAAACTTTATTGCTATGAATGTGTGATAACTAGTATCTTTTAAAAAATAAACATATATTTGTAGGTTTTATACATTTACATCAATTTACATATATACAAGAACCTTCCCCAACCTAAATATATGGCAGTAAAAATGACAGTAAATCATACAAATATCACAAAAATTGGTAAGTTATGATTAAAACATAAATTCAAGAAGGACAAAAACTTGTGACGTTTGTATCTTGGTTTCTTATGAAACCATCTCTCTCAGCTGCCAATCAGCCTCTTTAGACCGCACTGGGTTCCACAACACTTTATTCTCCTGTCTGGCAGACCCCTTCTTCCGGAGGGGGGGGTGCCTCCTTGCAGTGTTTGTCATAAGAATAGACTCAACGTATTCACCGACAGTCCTGGGAGTGTGTGTCAGAGCAGCCGGGGTCTAGGATCCCCGGGTCCATCTCCCTGCCAGACAACAAGGCCTCTTCTTTCTCTAACTTTGCTCAGTGCGTGTGAGCAGTAATTGAAAATGGGGGAATCTTTGTGCACTGGCTTAATGGAGCTGTCCTGCCCTTGCTGCAAAGCGGGGTTAATAACTTTTTTCCACTTCCATTACCCCCTGAGATTGGCTTCAGGTGAGTAAAGAGGCTGCACTGGACAAGGAGAAGTGGCCACGGGGGGGGGCCTCCACTGATCTCTGCTCACTGTAGGCCGGCTACACAATCCTTTTTTGACGAGACTTAACATATACTTCCTCCCCCTCGTGTGTGTGTTTGTGTGTGGATGTGTGTGTGACCGGTAGTCTGGAAATACTGTCCTCTAGCAAATGAGAGCGTGGCAGATGGCGGCGGATCCTTGACTGACAGCCTGTAATTAACGTGCCACTTCACTAACTCGTCCACTTTGCCGAAGTTCAGTTGAGCCGCTCGGTGAGGGCTCTGCGCCGGCACACGTCGGTGCAACACTGTTCTGCAGCTGAAGCTTTCAGAGCTGGTGTCTGGAGTTTATTGGGCTGAATTCCTTTTTGATATCTGACTCGTGTTCCTGCCGCTGAGTTCTTCTGGGTTTGCTGCTGTTCGGCTGGAGACTGGAAGCAGAGAGAGAGAGAAAGAGGGAAGACGGTCAGAAGCTGGAGTTCAGGTTGAGGCTTCACGCATGAGATGTTATTCTTCTACTAGAATGACCCCCTCCGACTCATTAGCTTCATTTATATGCACAGAGCAAGACAGCTCTTTGCTTATGCTTCGGTTAAAGTCCTCAGAGCAGGTTGGGGGAAAAAAAACTGTTTATCTTGTATTGTTTGTTTTTTAAAAGGGAGCGAAAAATGATGAATATTCCAATTTCAATATTTATTAAAGTAGAATGGCACCCGGTAGAGTGCAAACCCCTGAAAGACCCGACAGCAGCACAGGCCAGCCCTTCTGCTACATGTCCTACTGATAATACATTCAATCAAAAAAAACCTAATTATGGTCGGATAATGAAATACTCTATAATCCGTGGAACTGGTTAAAACTTCTGAATATGTCCCCAGTTCGATATAATGGACTCCATTGTTGGATGCAGCTCTCTATTATGCAAGCTTTCATTTGTTTGGAGGCTTCTCTCCTGCATCCTTTAATGTAATTAGAGTGTTAGCGCTCTCCCTCAGGAACAAACAATAATCAAACCAGGGACACTCGTTTTGATTATTACTGTTTCCAGATCTGTGCAGCAAACACTAACTCTCTTCTTGAGGATTTAAACACTGAGAGTCCCTGTGTTCTCTAATCAAAACTATAATCAACTTATCACCAACACATGAGAGAGACAGTTACATAATCTCCCTTCATTAACATTTCATTTATGTAAAGGGACTTAAAGCCACTGAATCGGGGTTCGAACCACTGACTGTATTTCCTGTAGTCCAGGATCAGAGTGTGTGTTCGGTTTGCTTGTTTAATCAAAGAGGAAGTTCCTCATTGATCCGAACCCCATTGATCCCAGCTCTGCGGCAGCGGTTCTGTTTCTCCTGCTGCATTTGATCGACTTTGACAAAACATTTATTCCTCCCGTCTCAAATGGCAAAAAAAAAGCTCAAGAGTAACCTTTGAGTTTCTCCCCGTCTCTAAATTCCAGCGATTTGAAAGACGTTTAAATAGAGACTCCACTTTTGTAGTCTTAGACAATTAAATGTGACGTATATTGGTTCTGTTCTATCCAGGGTCTAACCTGCCTCTCTCCCAGTATCTGCTGGGATTGGCTCCAGCTCCATCATCCTGTATAGATAAAGGATGGACGGGTCAGAATGTGATCATTTTCGCCCAGATCCGAACAGACGCAGGATGTTTCTCTGTAAATAATTCAGGGATCTTGATTAAAAATGAAAAAACATATGCAGAGGAATGAAATCAATGTGTTTGTGTAGTTTGATTGGATTTAAAGGAGGCTGCTGGGCCTTGATGTGGGAATGTGCTACAAGTCTTCATTAAAATCAACAATCTCTGTCCCATGGGAACATTAAAGACTATCTGTAATTACAGGAAATTAGTTTTTAAAACCCAGGTTTTTATGTGATCTTAATTTTAAAAAGCTCGAGGCTACAAAATAATAACCGATATCAATTATGCACAAGGAGTTTTGTACATGTAGAAGTTAAGATCTGTCTTTACTGTGAGGTCTTGGAGTAATTTAGAAATCACGTTTTGATAAGAAGCAGATGATAAAAAATGGGTTTGATTGATAATTTACCGGATGATTAAGTCATGAAACCCAATGAATCGACGAGAGGGCGGTGATTTTGGCAGAAGGCTGTCTGGGGCGTCCTGCTCTCCCCTCTGCGCTCTGCTATGATCTGTGGGTTGTATTGAATTAGTTGACAGAATGAACAGTACTCCTCCCGGGCTGGGCAGGTTTTTGGCAGCTTCGCCACGTCCTCAAACGGCGGGAGACTTGACACCAGGCAAACAGCGAGAGGGGGAGAGGTCACCAAAACTGGAGCAACCACACGATACCAACATGCTGTCCAAATGTGAAGGGGGGGACGGACTTCTTCCTTCTCTTAGCTTTACCCCCCAATGTCTGTTTTTATTCAGAGTTAAAAAACGGTGATGCTTTGGAGAAGCAAGATTCCACTGGTGGAAATAACAAAAACATGAAAGGGTGATGGAGGAGATGGCCGGAAGGACGGAGGGAGGTAGAGAGAGCGAGGGAGCTGACCCAGTTAGAGGACGATAGAGGTGATATGAGGGAGTCGCGTGCCAACATCACCACGGTGGTTGGGGACCTGCTGGGCCATCTGGCGGCCCTGTAATTGGGTTGGGGTTTTACACCTGAGCGGCACACCTCCGAAGAGATGGCTGGAGCGAGAAAAGAAGACCTGGGAAAGTTGAGAAAAGGCTCCATCAATTGTTTGTTTCCCCCAGATTTGCATTTATCTCTTTAGTTGCTTGTATCACCCAGAGGTTACAAGATGATGGATCAGTGGAGTGGAAAAGGACGAGCTGCAGCGTCGACTGTAAAAAGCAAAAAGCCATTTTGTCCAAACACAACATTATTTAAGTGTGTGGCAGCGGTGACAGGACACATATTAACTCTGCGTCTCAGTGGATACACAGTGTGATTACACGGCGATGACAGCCTCCGTGATGGGAGAAAAAGGTCAACACGGCTTTCTGGGTTTTTCCATAAACATAAATAGGAGCGCTCCACACCCGAGTGGAGAGCGGCTCTTTAAGACAACGGAGACGATGTGGAAGTCATCAGCTCACGCTTGAACGGGCGCGTTGTCATTAAGGTGCAAAGAGGAGCTGAATTAATGATTCAGGTTTTTTTTTGCAAGTGACGTGAAGCCTGATGTGAAAGGCACAACAGACTCCACGGGGGGGGGGAGTTGTTGGACATTTTATGCCGAGATTGAGAAGCAAGCGCCTTTTACTCAAACTGACGGGGAAACCATTTGATATCAAAGCCTGGATGCACGTCTCATTCTGCATCTTTGAAAAGCCTCTGATTCACCGGGATAGTGTCATTTACATAAAAATCTGTTCCCGCTGTCGGTGTAATTACAGCCTTCTCTAAATCACCCTCCTATATATTTACCCGCCCGCGGTGAAGCATCACGTGTTTGCGTTTCCGTCCCTCTCATCCGACATAAGGTCACTCGGAAATATTGAACGAAAAAAGGCACGATCAATTCTTCCTCTATAGAAGAAAGCCTCCCACGTGCACTCTGCAGAGCATCATTGTGCTCCAAGTCCTCGGCCTGTGTTGAAGTATCTCTGTCACTGCCAAGCGTGCCTCTCAATGGCTCAGCCTCCGCACCGGCCTCGCTAGCGTCTCAAAGGGAAACCGACGGGAGGCTGAGCGAACATGGACGTGCGTGGGCGTCCTCTGCAACCGGGGAGGTGGAGAGGGCCAAGGTGGACGATGGCTGCTTTGTTCAGAGCCGGGAGAAGGTTCACGGACTCGTTTTACTCAAAAGTTGAATTATTCAATGAATCGTGTTTTCCTTGCTTTAACTGTCGGTTTAGTTTCTCAACCCAAGGTGCAGTTTGATTTCTGTCTACAGAAGTATTCTCTAGTCTATAGCCGCATGACATGTTTGTGTCAGACTAAGATGTTGTTCCAGAAGTCGTAGTCAAGTGTTAAATCCACGGCTGAAGAGGGCAGTGATATAAACTCATTCAAGACACAGTCACAGCTTCTTCTATTTGAGGTCAATGTCAACACAAGACTTTAAAACTGCTCATCAATAAATACTGTTTTAGTGAATATAGCTAGTTTGTGTCTATCCTCCCTGGACACAATGATACAACAAGTTCATCACATGCACAACAACAGAAGAGAAACAGTTATTAATACAGTGCAGTTGTCAAGGTGCAGACAATGAACTATTATTATCACCCGGTGTGGTTACCTAGCTACTGTCAGCAGCAGCACTCACGCTCAGGCCGTAAAACAGAGGAAATGATCTATAGCATCAGAGGCTGTACAAACACAGATACTCTATCTTTACAGTCAAAAGATAGTTTCTGTCACCTGGCAACAGCTGTATTTGTTTTTTTTTATGCCTCAGTTCTATCTGGAGTCGCGGCCCCTTGGTCTCCAGGTCGTCCGTCTGAACGCTAGTTTGAGCGTTTGTTGCTTTTTATCTCAGGAAACGCCTTCAGACAAATTCTGTCAATTTGGCCCATGTATCCAGAGTTTGGAGACGTGCTGACCTTTTATATCTGTCCTGCAAAACCACTTTCTGGTCGATATTCAAGGTCAAACCTCAGGAAGAGAAGAAGGTTGATTGGCCGAGGGCGTCACAGCAAGAAGGTTTTTTTGGGTTCAAAAAGGTCCCGTGTTCTCCCCCTCGTGTTTGCCTGGTTTCCCTCCAGGCACTCCAGCTTCCTGCCCACGGTCCAATGTGGTTCTTTTTCTATTTCTGAAGAGAACCCTCGACCCTCCTCCCCCCCTCCCCACAACCCTTCATCTCACCCAGCATTCAAGAAGCAACCTGTCCAGCCTGTATGAGTGGCTCAGCACTTCCAGCTGCGTGCCTGGCAAAGCTCACGGCACTACAGAGAAGCCTTTAAAGAACCATGTTGTCATACACACACACTGGCACTACCTCTGCACTGGACCGGGGCACTGACACACCTGCACAACCTCAACATGCACCTGTAGCTGACGTCAGGATTGTTTATTAAAAACGTTGTTAGTGAAATGTGGGATTTGGTTTTAAAACATCCCCCTCGACGATAATGAAACAGAAAATAAGATAAAATATGAAATTGCAAATTGACAAAATGCTCATTTGTGATTCAACGCAGACTCATCAAATTTGTTTTTACAACACTGCTCCAAACCGGTGGAAGGAAAGGTCATCGTCGTCTTTCCAATTAAAGCTTCCTCCTCGTCAGTCTGTGTGAATTTCTGTTTACAAAACCTGGCTTTTTCTTATAATTGGGAACCTGCAGTAATTGAACCAGTTTATTTCATAAGAGAGAAAACTATAAATGCCTCAAAGTTGTGTGGATGTTCAGTAGAATCACTACAGCTCATGTTTTTTGTGTTGCCCGTCTGGGGGGGATTAGGTTTCTATCTGAGTCTCCCTGCCTGCCTCTCCAGTCGCTGTTTGTATATGACTTTGAATAATATTACTGCCTCTGGTTCTTTGATGCTCTATACTCCTGTGGTCGGTACTGTGCGATTTGTGTCGTACATCATATCCTGACGTGTAGTGTGAAATCTGTACGACACAGTATTAAGATGTTTCAGGTGTGGAAACATCCATCCCGTTTTTGGAGCTGGGGATTTATTTCACCCCTGAGTGTAGCTCCTGTTATTCTCCATTCATAAGTGATATAACTTTATATGATGTTCTTTATTCATAGTGTTTGATGTAGTGATGAAACGGTCGCTGTCCGTGGTGCTGAATCAGAAGTTGCTCCCATGTGCTGTCAGATTGAAAAGTGACATTTCCTGCCTCCTCTTTGATGGATATGTGGATCCATACATAGAAAATAAAGGAGTGGGTCCAGGTCCATTAATGTCTTGTTGCATGTCCTATATAATTCAGTATGATTTGAATAAAGCATCAAAGCAATTTAGTTTGTTTGCTCTTGTAACGCAAAGTAAATCTAAACCTCAAATCCTGTCTAAACTTAAGATAAACCAGATAAATATAAACGAAATGGAAACCAGTCTCTCTGATGGTCAGTTTCCTTTAGAGGAAGTTTGTGTTTTCTAAATCCCAGGTTGTGGCGTGAGTCTCGGCGGCAACAGTTATTTCAGAGAAACCGTGTTGTGGCTTGAAGATTGAATTACCACATCAGCTGGGGAAATCTCAAAGAGCGCGGAGAATGTAAAAAAATCATGTTCCCTTTGCCCACCGAAGACGCCGCTCCCCAGCAGTTACTCCTGGCAGTCGGTCGGATTCCTTCCATCATGCGTTTGTGAAGCAGGTTCTTTTCTTCCTGCACTGCCTCACTGCTCTTGCAAACTTAAATTTGATGCATTCGAGGAAACGTGAATCGGAACTCATCTCTCCGAAGCTCCTGGCTTTTGTGTTGTTTTTTTTAAAGATTATATTCAAACCCCAATTGCTCCATCCCATTTTGTTCTCATCCCTTTTGAGGTTCAGTAAAGAATATTATTATTACATATGAACCTTTAACAGTGTTTCTATCAGCACCAGCACCGGGCCCTTTATGAAACAACGCTCTAAAGGGGAAAATATGAGTTGGATTGAACAATAGAGGAGAATTAGGCAAACTACCTTCACTGTGCACTGGCGGAAAAAAAAAGCTCTACAACCACAGTGTGCCATTATCCTCTTGTATCGCTATGGTGACAGAAGCAAATTACAACCTGCACAGAGAGAGTGGACAGTAAGTAGTTCCTCTCTGAGGCACTACTTACTACTTACCCCATCATGTCAAGATTGTGAGACGTCTACATAAACTGTCAGTTCTGTATGATAAATTATAGAACTTAGAAAGCACCTTATTTTTTATCTATAATCAGCAATGTTTGTCAGTGCAGCGTAAAAAGGAAATGATCAATAAGTTGTAGTAAAACTGAGATTAGTATTTTTAAATCAGAGTTGATTTATCTGGAGATTAATCAATAGTTAGTTTGTTGAAATTGTGATTCAGAGCATGTTGATGCTACGTGCATGCAGTTTATATCTTGGTGCTTATAATACCATAAATCCATGAGGTCTTTAGTGTCATAGTAATATATCGTTCTCCCGAGGCAGCATTGAAATAAAGTGGGAGCTTCATGTGGAACCGACCTCCCACAGTGACTGAGGCTGCTGCGACGTACAGAACATTACACTGCTCATGTGGGACACACACGTACACACGTACACACCAGGTTAACACAAGAGATGGTAAAGTCCACACTGCACCTGCTGTGTGGAAGGAGCTCCGCATGATAAGAGTCCTCTTGTAATCTGCTCTTATTTACTGTTCTTTGCGTCGACTTGTGTGAGCACAGATTCAATTAAACCGGTCACAGAGATTTACTGCCTGTGTTGCACAGGAGTGATGAATAATATGTTTTTAGCCCGGGCTCTGTGATGTTAATCTAGAGCTTAAGCATGAGTGAGTAGCTTTGTTCTGAATTCGGTGCACTGGCCAATTCATTGTGGACCCCAGCTGATGTTTACTGAGGCTGAGCCGGCAGCTGCTCTACACGCTCTGCATCAACTCGGTCACATGACGAGGCGCCGCTGACATGCATCTGTGACTGGAAGTAAAAAAAAACAAACAACAGTCTCCTCTTCCTCTCTTTTTCTCCTCTCCTCCAGCATCTGCCTGGCCCGCCCAGCATCTTCACGATGAATGAGAGTCGAAGGGAAGCGCTGGCGGCGGCGGCGCCCATGGCCACCACCGCCTCCTCCTCCACGGCCGGCTCCAACTCCACCGACATGGCCGGCCCCGGCGAGAAGGACGAGGCCTTCTCCAAGCTGAAGGACAAGTTCATGAACGAGCTGAACAAACTCCCCTGTAAGTGTGTTTTACTTCTCACAGCAAGACAAAAACAACATCAATGCTAGTTCAGTGTCCATCTTTGGGTTCAGGACTGTGTGTTGGACAAAACTAAGATTTGTGGTTCTGGGAAATTGTAACAGACATTTTTCACCGTTGCTTTGCCAACATTTTGATGACCGAGAAATTCATGAATCCCAAAAACTTAATTAGAAGAGCTCCCGGCGAGCACTTATCTCACCATGTTGAGCAAAGTGGGGAAAAAAAACATTTCTGCATCCGCCTGGACCTGCACCAAAATTTAATGGGTTTTCCCTTGGGTCATGCCGCACCCCTGCAGAAAATATTATGTAAATCGTTCCAGTAGGTTTTTGAGTAATCCTGCTTAGAGTCAGACAAACACCTTGCTGGACTTCACCGGCAGAACAAGTAATAAAGTTGTTTCAGTGAGTTTCAAGCCCAGAAAACGTTTTAATCCATCACAAATTTTCAAGAAAAACGGTAAAACATCGACACTTATCCTCCGTCTGTTGAATCCATCAGAAGCCATTCAATGGATTCATCGTGATCCTGGTGGAACCGTGACTGAAACAAATGATTCAACTTTTCTCTGTGATGCACCAAGAAAACCCTGCGTGTGTCAGTCGAGACCGTTTTCAGAAAGACTTCCTGGAAACCGAGGAGACTAATCACTGATCCCAGCTTTTGTTTTTTCGTGGCTTCTGAGTCAAAGCAGTAAAAAAAAACCAAATTCAAGTATTTAATGACTCAGATGGAAATTTCTCACTCAATCATCTTGTGAGAGAAGTAATGAAAACACTCGCCGAGTAAAAAAACAAACATCTGCGACAATAATTCGAGTGCTTTCGGCAGAATATAATTTGCGCGGCAGCTTTTTAGTTTTCCCTGTTTTTCCATCTCACTTATGCTTTTAGTCAGATTCGTCTCCTCTGTTTTGGTTAATGCAACATGTTCCTGCCTTTTTACCACCGAATCCTTCCACATCCACAGGAGAATTTCAGTATATGGCTGCGGCTGTGACGTGCAGGATAAAGCTCTGCCTGCAGATCCAAAGGTTTTTTTTTGCATTCAGCTGAAATCTAAATATAGAAATATCCACAGGCTCATGTGGAAGTAATTCTTGCAACAGGAAATGGCTCCCGTGGAAGAGAGACGTCCTATTTCCTCAGCGAATGACAGCACTCGTCATATTCCCGCTTCCCAGAGATCTAACAGCACAGGGAGGAAGTAGGAAGATAAGCTCTGCCTTCCACAGAGGAAGATTGATCTCCACCAGGCAACTTATTTACCAAAATAAAAGCCCTGTTTCTTATTCATACAGCTTGCGGCGATACCTCGTGCGCCTCATATCCATGTGGACTCGATGATGCGTCTCCATCTTGAAGTCGTGCTTTGGATAAACAAACAGGACCCCGGCTTCACATTGAATGTCTGTCACTGAGACGTATCGCTATTCCCGCCGCTTCCCGCCCAAAGCCTGACAAGACAATCTTCAGAGCCGGAGCAGACGATTCATTATCGCTCCCAAGTCATGACATCGTGATCTGGAGAACTAGATTGCTCTTCTTCTTCTTCTTCTTGTGTTCCACGGGGAAAGAAAAAGTTCTGTGAGATCAAACAACAAAAAAAGAGCCTGTCCATTATTCAGAGTTCCCTAAATTACTGTTTTCTCAACCTGGGCCCCTTCAATCAGAAGCAGTGTGTCTGCTCCCCGCTGCTGCTAAGCTGATGATGAATGCTCGTTGACTTGTTTACTCTGTGGAATATCGATACCGTCTGGAGAAAGTCAGGGAGCAGGTAATAGGAAATAAGGGAAGAGAGGAGTAGTTGCACAGTCACAGACTCTGACGCTGTGACGGGAGGTTTTACTTTCAGGCTTCATAACCCAGTTTGATGTTTGAGGCTGTCAGCGTGGAGCCGTCACGTCGGACAAACCTGTTTCTGAGTGTCTGTGTGTAAAGATCTGCAGGATTCATCTCGGAGTCGGGTTTATCGCCTCTGCCACATCTGTGGGTGAATCCCTTCAGCGTGAGAAGAACCAAATCGAATGTGTTCCTTTCATACTCTAGATATTCTAAACACGTGTCAAGGGAAATTTGTTCAGAGAGGTTTATTTTGAACAGGTCACGACTTCGAGATCTTATTTAAATCTCTGTCGGGCTGAAGCCAAACGTAATTATTCCTTTGAGTATTTCTCTTTGAGTCTGTTTATGAAACTGTAAAGAAGAAAATAACCATCAGAAGTTCCCAGAGCTCAAGGTCGAGTCTTCAAGATGCTTGTTTTGATCGAAACGCAAGAAGAAGCAAATCCTCACTTTATAATTCTGCAAATCCTCTTCACTGCCGAGATAAAAAATACTAAAGATCTAAAGAAAACTCCAGATCATCCTCTTTCTAAACAAGTTAAATGCCTTTATTATCATGGCATGGTCAAGTTCAACCAAAACTCAACCGTAACGCACCACCGATTATTTTTTGTGTGGCTAAATGCAGATGTGTTTGACTCCCTGAATAAAGTGGTACCATACCATCATAATAAAAGGAATTTGAATTGTTTAAAAGGAGAGAGACTTGGATTTTTCTACGTCGAAACCAAATGAAGCCAATTTGTGAATAATTAAATATATCACAGAAATATATAATCACACACACACACACGTCACCAAACACACACGTTCACACAGACACACAAGCGGTGTAATCGCACTAAACCACACTGTGACTTCTCCTTTTGCCTTCGAGGAAAAACCAGTGTATTGAATTTCTAAGTAAGTTTTCTAAACACCCACGGCTTCGCTTCCCAATAACAATTAACCTCTGAGCACCGAGGCTGTTTGATCCATGACGTCTGGCTCCGACAGCCGTTACTCAAAATAACACAAACCATTGACATTTCAAAGGAATAAATAAGGCTCTCTTGTTATTTTTTATTTTATTTAAATCAGACGTTTTTACGCATTAAGCGACCAAATGCACATTTTAAAAAAGCTGGATAAGACGTCTTTAATATGTCTCTGCACAAAGTAATACGTTGTTTTTCTTAAACCAGAAGAATCTGGGAGTAAGAACACGTGGTTGTTGGTTTTCTTTCCATCAAAATGCAAACAGCCGGTTAAGAAACATCTGATTTCGGGTTTAACTGCTTTACTTCTCCTCAGAAAGGAAAATCACTGCTTCTCTATCTCAGGCATTTATCCACAATCCATTGTTGTGAATCCATTTCCTGCACCGTTAATGTCGCACCACTTCCAACTCGAAAGGCTTCCTGCAGATGCGTTGCTTTAATGGAGCTGCATTTTATCGAACCCAGAGAAAAGAAACCACCACATGTACGTGATAACTGTCGAGATGGAGGAACACAAGCAGTGTACTGGTGCTGGGCCCGAGCTGTAGTGGGGCTGCTGGAGATGGGGCCCGGCTGCTGATGGATGAGCCGTGGTGATGCCGCAGGATCTTGTTGTGTTGATTGGATTTGCCCGCACATGTGGAATGGCAGATAAATGGGAGCAGGAAGCTTCAGCCAACACACAAACACAAGAGATAGAAACATTAAGGAGGCAGACACCGTTAAAGCTGATTCCTGTATGTGTCACGTGACATTTTGAAGCTCAATCCCGTTTGGCGTTAAAAAGAGAAACTCACTGTCATTAGCTCTCGATAACTTTACGACAAATCCTTGTCACACATAGAAAAAGCTCCCTGCACCATATTGTGTGCTTACAGGAGCCGCGGGGCTGAAAGGGCACAGACACAGTGTTGCTCTCATAGGCATAACAAGATATAATGTCAAGGTTAATTGACCAACAGAGTCCTGTCACATTGGATTAGTGTGGGCTGCTGGAAGGGGATACAACCCAGATGCACTATTACACACACACACACAAACACATAAAGCACAACACGTTCAAATGCATCCATCCGGCTCTGTTCCGGTTCATTGGTCTTTGATGTAAAGTGAACAGGATAGTTACAGAACAGATTAGAGTTCCGTACATTTCATTGGATATAGAACGTCTTTTTAATGTTTTATGAGTTTTAGTAAAAGCAATGAAAACCAGAATTAATCATAACAAATGTTAGATTCAATTTGTGTAAAGGTGGAAAACAGCTCCACATGTGTCTGAGAGTGACTGGTACACGTGCCCTCGTACTTTTTTAAATCTCACTGGATATCTGTGTGACTTTTAGAACACAAACTGTTTTGTTGAAAGGACTCAAAATGTCAGCCGGAATTTTGACTTTATGCTGAGGTTGTTTCTCTTTGACCTCTCGGCTCCAAACTGATCAGTTTCTTTCTGAGAATCTGAACCCTGCAGCCTGGAGCATCAGAGACAAACATCAGATTTCAGCTTTTTTAGCAGAGAATGAAACTTCCTCTTCCGCTTGCTGCATTAAATATAGATCTGTCATTTAAAGTTAGTTGAGCAAAAGTTCATTTTGATTCCAATTAAGCTGAATTCCACTGTCCACGTCCAGAAATGTGATGGATTGGGATGAGAACTGAACACTGGGGACAACTCTTTGTCACTAATTGTGCACATTGCCGCTAAAGACTTTAATGATGAATGTTTTTACACGTGGCATCTATTGCACTTCTGTCCGTCCTGGGAGAGGGATCCCTCACATGTGGCTCTCTCTGAGGTTTCTACTTATTTTTACCCTGTTAAAAGGGTTTTTAGTAGTTTTTCCTCACTCTTGCTGAGGGTTAAGGACAGAGGATGCCACACCCTGTTAAAGCCCTATGAGATGAATGTAATTTGTGAATATGGGCTATACAAATAAACATTTGATTGATTGATTACCAGGAAAGGCTGATTTTTGTAATCAAGACCTGTTTGAGTTAATCGGCTTCATCTTGAACTCACTGTGTGTGTTCATACAATTAGGAAACACTTCCGCACTCATGGACTTTGGTTTTTTCTTTCCCTTTAGAGAAGAGAAATATTATTTCCCGCAGAGTAAAGAACATTTTTCCCCCCAAAACCCTCAGTAGAAGAAAACCCAGTGTGAAGCATTAAGCTGAGGATTTCATGTCGGCCGTCCATGAATGTCACTCGTACTGTTAGAAGGTTTCTCGTTGGTTTGCTCTCTGGTTCGGCTGAAAAGTGATTTGAGCCTTGAGGACCAGCACACGTGAATTCCATCCCCCCCACCCCCTCCATTAAGAGAAACTCCATTTACCATGGCGTGTCACATGGCGGAACGGGGGAGATAAGTGCCGGGAGTTGAAGAGCGGAGCGGCGTGTGCGGGCCGGGCGCTTCCCTCTCGCTCTTTTCTTTTCACTTCCTCCTCCTCCTCGCTCTATTTCTCTCAGGAGAAAAGACACTCACACAATGTGGTTAATTAGGGGGACGCTCTTATTGCTTTCTGGGACTCAGGTTTCCGTTAATTAAGGAAACACACGAGTGCCTCTCACTGGGAAGACGTGCACTTGATGAAGAAGATAAGGGGGCCCGGGTTCATGCCTTGACTTCTAAGAGAGCCACATCGGCATTTTGAGGTCATCAAACTTCACTGTCTCTTTGTTTTTTGAATTCCTGAGCCTCAATATAAAATCGGATCCTCTAGGGAGGTGATGCTTATCTCTGTGGTTTTTTCAGCTTGAAATAAGAACCTGTCTCCTTCAATACGTTTCCCACGTCTCACTCAATTACTCCGATTTGGTCCCAGGTCAAAGGTCTTTAAACAAACTGATGGAGACAGACTTCGAGTTTCTTTGATTCAGACACAGAGGGTAAACGTATCTGCTCTTTCTATCCAGCAGAAACATATTATGAATTGTGTAATTGTTTAAGGATGTTTAGAGAATAGAGTATATACTGAAACAATAAAGTCTTTTCAAACTTTAAAATTTCTCTATAGGAGTTCAGTCTGTTATTTTGTCAAAAGTTAAAACCACCTCCATCTCCTTCACCTTGTTTTTTCCGTGGCTCATCCAGAGTCACCTCCATTACCTCCACCGCCCCGAGGCCAAAGCTGTGGATCCTAAAGTTATTTCAGAGCATCACTCACTGTTTCTCCTCAGAGGACAGTGCTTATTGATCGAGTCAACACACCATCGATTTTTCTCCTCCTCTCTCTCCCTCCTCTTGGACCTTGGCGAAGGAACCTCGGCTGAGTTTTTCTTTTTTTTTCACAGATAAAGTCTTCAAAAGGAGAAAGTTTGACCTGTTTTATGTTATTGGTTTTTGTTTGTTGCATTTATGACCCGTTGGCTGAGATGTTTGCGGTCTGCTGTGTTAGAAAAAAGAAGCATTGATTATAAAGTCTGTTTTGAAGTTTTTCATTATTTTCAGCCCGTCTGGACTTAAGTTGTTAAAAAAACAACCCACTTATTCCTCCATTGTTGTTTTGTGTACGTGTGTGTGCATGTGTGTGTGTGTGTGTGTGTTGTGTAGACTGTACCTGTGTGCTTCCACGGGGATTATTAACCGACTGCCGGCTGTGGTTAAGGAACGTGTCGCTGTGTTTGCTGTTAGAGCTGAGTGTCTGACAGTCTGCTGGTGACACACTTAAATACCAGTTGTCCAATGTATCCAGTCCGATCCAAACACTGGAGCAGCAACATATGATGGGATGCAAAGGAAACACACAAACAACTCTCTATTCCTCTGCTGATTCCACGTCTAACAGGACGTTTTAATCATAAACACAAAGGAACCTCTACGTCTTGAAAATCTCATTTTTCAGAGTAACACTTAAGGCCTTTGATTCCAACACAAACTTACAAAGGTAATTTCACAATACGTCAAACTTCACTGAACCCATTTGTCCTCTGACTTCTCATGCTCGAACCTCTCAAGCCCCGCCTCCTGCAGAATCACCACCAAGCCGCCGATGATGATTTCCCCGTCTGAGCGTCTTTTGTTTTAAATGGCAAAGTGGAAAATGCCGACATCTGTTACTTCCACTGAATTGGCTGGAGCCGTTCAGTCGGGTCTTGTCCGACCAGTCAGCACCGATCGTTAGGTCTGCCACTCCTCGATGGAGCCGGTGCTCTGGCTCCGGTGCTGGTCCGGCGTGCCAGCTCTGCCTGGACTCATCTCCCGGCTTTTATCTCACCTGTCAGTTACTCTAATCACTGCTTTTGTGCAGCTCTGGCTCAACTACTGTTCTGGCCCGTTTCACTGAAATCTACTCCTCCTCTCACAGCAGTGCTTTTCTCTCCCAGGAGTCTCATCCAACCTTCTTTCCGTTTTTCTCCCCAGTGCCGTCATGGGCCATCGTCTCCATCGCCTTCGTGGCGATCATCCTGGTGCTGGCGTGCTGCTGCTGCATCTGCAAAAAGTGGATATTCAAGAAGAAGAACAAAAAGAAGGGGAAGGACAAGGGCAAGAACGCCATCAACATGATGGACGTGAAGGACGGGGCCCCCACCGAGGTAACAACTCTCAACTACTGCTGCTTAGAACCGGAGAAAAAGAACCGTCCACATACTCGCTAAATTAATTCAGATTAATCCTGTTCTCCTGTTTGCATGAATCTGCTAAATATAAGTGTCTTAAATATACGTCACAATGATTAGTGTTTTTATATCCGATTAAATTGTTCATATTTTCATTTATTTGAATGCGATTCACTGTCAGATTAGATTTTTTTAAACCTATTATGCCTGACTCTTGACTGTATGTATTTTGTTAGTTATTACTGCAAAAAGGAATCTTTATACTTATTAAAATCAAATCAAGTCTAATTCCAGGAGACAGTCATTTAAATGGCTTCAGAGTGAAGAGAGCGTTTCAGTCTCTCTCTCCTTTTTTTATTTTATCTCCCATTTTTTTTGGTTCCTGTGAGTGTTTTGTTTTTCGGTCTCACATGAGGACCCGCTCACTTGTTGAAGAGAGTGAGTAACGTTTGCCGTGTAATGAAGTGGTATCTACCCAGAGAAATGACATCGGCAGACCATAAACCAACAGGATTCAATCGAACCGTTTCAGCGACAACACATGAAACACTGACACTTCAGCAGCGTCATTACATCACAGACTCGCAGGTGGATCAGAATAATAGAAAATGCTTTTTATATCTTATTTTAGTTAGTTATTATAGAAGAAAACACAAACTGAGACTTCATTGAAACTCGTTTATTTCTCATTTAATCTCTGACATCGGTGAATTCGGTGACGCGGTCATTTCTCCTGGTGTGCCCCAGCCTCTGGTTGTGTTAACTCCTGTGTGTGGTTGTTTTAATTTGTGTTTCTTCCTTCTATGTCCTCCTTATCTGTGTTGTGTCTGATGACCTTTCGGGATGGTCACTGGCGGTAGGTTCCCAATTGCTGTTGGATCTTCTTAAGCCTGCTGCTCTGATGTTTTCTTATAGCCTCTTGACAACAACTTACTCCTGTAGAACCAAATATATGTAACTATGCACACAGTACATGTATATCTACTGTATATATGTGTGTACAACCTGCATATGCACATATATATGAATGAAAGAGACACTGGGTTACGCATTGACAAAGTTGAACCACACTGATTCTTGTGCCAAGCTGAAGTCTCCGGCCTTTTGAATATTCAATTTTACATTTCAAGCAAGTGGGCAAACGTAGAATGATGAAGAGGCTCTTAATAAATTCAATTGTGCCCTGTCTACACTAACGCGGATATTTATATTTTAAAATCTTCACATTATTGCTTCTGTGCTAGCTAACGTTAGCAATACAGACTAATTCTTATCTATTTCCGCCGTAGTGTAAACAAGGCCCTTTCTCACCTCGATCATTTTACTTGCTCCACTTTTCCTTTTTCTCTAAATGTGAAAATCCCAAAACTCTCAATTTGAAAATTGTTCGCCGAAGGCCAAGACCAAGTGGCTCAGCGGGAAGTTTTTTTTAAAAAAACCAATCAGTGTCGATCAGCCTTTTGCTTTCACATGAGCAATTTGACAAACTAGGAGCAGACCCGGATATACATTACAACCCCCCCCTCTGCCAACACCTACCCACCCACCGCTGGCATGATTGCTTCTAGCTACCATCGGCGTTGGGGGGGGGGCGGGCGGGGTTTTAACCTTATGGCTCTACCGGGGTCATGATGACAATGCCACTGTTATGTTTGAGGGCGTGGCCAGACACTGGGGAATGGGGAACCTCACGAGAGCACTGGTTTGACCGACTGGGAATGCTCTGCATGCCTAACAGAGACGTCTTGGAAGGCAACGTTTGAAGCTGAATGATTGACCTTGATTGATTGATTGACCTCTTTGCCTCTTCAATCGCATGTTGGTCCTTTAACAGACTCCTCCCGACACCCCCCCACCTCTCACCCCCCCACCCCCAACCACCACCACACCCCACCCACTACCTGCTACCCTCACCTCAGTGCCAGGCTAACGCTCCTCTCACTCTCTGCCACTCCGGACTCTTCCCAGTTTGCCAGAGACTTGATCTGCCTGAGATAAAATCAAGGGAATTGTCTTACTGTGATCTTTTCCAGAAGCATCTCTCTCTCTCTCCCCCCTTTCTTCTCCGTCCCCTCTATGTCTCTCTACCCTCCTCCTCCTCCCCCCCCCCACTCTTCTTCCTCTAATGCCTGCCCCATCGCTCTCATCTCTGGCGCCAGCATTTGATCTTTTCTCCCTTTAGACAGAAACACCCAAAGATTGATAGAACGGCATCATCAGGGGACCAGGCCCGGGGCTTTAGTGCATCACAGAGCATGTCCTGGTGTTAAATGCTATGTTGTTTTAGTGCTTGCTCCCCCCCGCCCCCCCGCTCTGTTCCCCCTCTTACACAACATAAAACAAGTGGCAGCTTTTACAGGAGTAGGTCCACAGGCAGGACCTGGGCGGGGCACGGCTGGCTGGGAGCTAGCGCCAGCGACAAACAGGCGACACTGACTCTTGGTGGGTGTCTCCTTCAGGCCTTGAAGGATGAGGAGGATGCGGAGACAGGGCTGACGGAAACGGAGAAAGAGGCCACGCCCAAGGAGGACGAGAAACTGGGCAAATTACAATACTCCCTGGATTACAATTTCACGGAGAATACGGTAAGGATCTGTTCTCCGAATCCCTCTCAGTGTGTGTCGTTGTTCCGAAAGGTCCTTCCTCGTAAGTATGGTCACCCCCCGAACCCTCTGAGGTGGTCCAGCTTCTCAAATCTCTCACCAGGACCCAGCCCAGGTTGTGCACAACATTCTCCTGTTGTCTCATTACCATCCCTGTAAACAGCCACTGAAGCTCGAGAGCTGATCTCACAGGGATATCACGGTGGTCGAGTTTGTGCGACGGCCACTGAGCCTTGTAAAACACTTCAGGGATTCAGCTCATCTCTGCACACGTTTCTTTTCTTTCGACCTGATTGGTAAACAGCCCCTGCAGAGACTTCCATCTGCTTTTAGTCTTTCCAGTGACTGAGTCTTAAAAAGCCCAAAATGAGGACGCACATCAGCTTCCTGGCTCCAGATGTTGTGTGACAGATAATAGACACGGTGCGTGAACACGGGCCGTCCCTCTCTGGGTTACCTAACTCACCAGTATAAACAGAAGTGACAGGCTGAGATGAGACAGTAAACTCAATGCTCCTGTAGTCGCACTCATACAGTAGGTACACACACACACACACACACATATCATGTTTCCTTTCCTTGTCATAATAATAATAATTCCAGGAATCTGTCTGTCTGTGTCTCGCATATCTCAAGAACAGTTCATCTTATCAACACAACATCTGGCTTTTGTCTGCGATGGGAATGGATCACAAGCAGCTTGTCACTGGTCCCAGTTTCAATCCCAGCAGGTCACTTTCACCACCTAACCTATCAAAAAAGTTGAAAGCTCAGTAATTGGTCGATATATAGATTGAGCCAATAAAGACATCAATCAAATTCAAAAGGTGCAGACACCATTAGCGTTCAGCGAGACCCTGATATCTTGAAGGGAAAAGGAAATTGAGTCGTTCTTATAAAAATGGTTATTATGGGAACAATATTACATTTCACAGAGTTGATCTGTCATGTTGGGGTGCAGTGACAGGTCCCTGTATGAGGTTCCTGATTACTCTGGTAATAAGCTTCACAGTGGAGCTAAAGTGTAATGAATGGATGACAGTTTTCACGCTCTGTGGCAGTGACCTCGGAGACGCCGGGCTCGGCTCGCTGCCACTCCGCAGTTAAAGAAACTCACAGCAGGCGGATGTGGAAACCCGGGGAGGCAGTCATTCATCCGACCCACTTTCAGCTCGCTGACACACGAGGTCCAGAGGCACAGTGGCCGTCAGGAAAATGTTTTTTTAATCCTCGGGCTTTGAGGCCACCGCAGAGCTGCTGAGAGGAAACCGGCACAGGCGACTGATTTAAAGCCTCGGCTGTAGTTTCCTTTTTTTCCGTGATTACAGAATGAATGGCATCTTCTAAAGAGGGAGCATGACAGAAACCATTATAGTCTTATATATATATATAATATATATATATATATATATATATATATATATATATATATATATATATACCTGTCCAGGAGCCGTCTGAAGTGAGCGTGAACTTTGGTAGATAGGTTCCATTTGTGAGAAATGTAGAACTGACTAACTTCAACCGTCAGAATCAACTCCATTTAAGTTAATGAGTATGACGCTGAACTGTAGATCCGTTAAAAAGACTTAGAAGTTATTAAAAACCAGAGTTAATCTCCAATAATCAGCAGGAAACTTTAAAAAATATGAAAAATTCTCAACAGAGTTTGATGGATTTGTTACAGCAGCAGCTCTTCTGGTTCAGGAAGCGGAGGATCATGGGTAATATTCTCGGTTCAGGGAGTGTTTCAGTTCAGTGAGTTGGGCTAAACCGATTTAATCACCAGGTCTGGCTGCAGAGGGCGCTGTTGCTCATTATGCTACACAGTGTAACTTTAAATTCCACCCAAAGGAAAAGAGGGAAACACATATGTGTGTGTACATGTGTGTGTGTGCGTGTGTACAAAGGTTTTTCAGGATTCTCCCCCAGAATGTTCATTTATCAAAAATAAGCCCTAAAGTTAATATTCCACTGGGACAAAGAGCTGCCCCGGTGATTCTGGTCCGTGTGCTGCTCAGTGGACTGAAGAGTAACACGCAAACAGAGACTGGTTTAAAACCAGCAGCCTCTCCACGGTGTGAGCGCCCGAGTCCTTCAGTAAACACACACACCCACACAGATGTGCAAACACTCAGCCACAGCTGTTTGTGTGTGTTTTTTTTTACTCTCAAAGGTGCGACGCTCCATTAGTCGGCTGCTCAGGAGTTTTTAAGCAGAACTTCTAATTGGAGCCAAAACAAACTGGGACAGAAACAACTTCTCAAACTTTCCTGCTCCTGTGTTTTTATTCATTGTCATGGGAAGTGGACAATCATCTCATTTCCCCCTGTTTTTGGACAATCAGCATCATTTAGGTAACAAAACCAAATTGAGGTGTACTTTGACTTTGGATTTTTAATTGTATAAAAGCTCCGTCAGCAGATGGACTCTGTGTTGTGGCCTTTGGGTGGAGTTAACCCGCTCAACCGAAGGAACAGAGAGTTTCATAATCAACATTTCCCACCACGTCCTGATTTGATCTGCTCTCGAGCGTCAGTGCGTCTGTGAGTAAAGACGGTTTGACGTGCTGTGTCGGCCTCGGTCCACGCTGACTGACGGCTGCAGATCAGAGGGACAGCCGGCAACGAGGATTCACCACAGTCTGAATCCAAATCCAGCTCCACAGCACAAACAGTGGGAAACATGGTCACATTTAGGTTCAGGGTAAATAAAAAAACAGCCAAAATAACTGAGTGTATATTAATTTTAATTGATTGATCGAAATATGACAGATTTGATTTAATTGTTCTCAACGTGTTGTGCACAACCTGGGCAGCAGTAAAATCTAAATCCATGACATCCCATACTTTCCATGTATTTCTGAGGTGTGTTCATTGGTGTCATATATTTGTTAGTGATTGCACTTGTGTGTGTCTGTGGTTCATTGGCTGTACGTGGACCTTGTGTAACACTTGGTCATCTCATGAAGACCTTTCTCCACTGGAATCTCACCAACAACCTGTGAAACTCTGGAATCTGGAGCCAACGTGCTTCTCAGATTTGGCAAAGGAAAAATAAAAACTTAACTCAATTTACATAAATCAGAGAGACATCTTTCTCCCATATCCAGAAATACATTACCCACGTAGATTTCAGCTATTAAGCCTGAGCGTCTCTTCTTTCAAATCTTTCGATGCGTATCAATAAATCCTCACCTGCTTCATACTGGTGGTTGTTCGCCTCGTGCTGTTTACCAACTGGAGGTCATAGTTTCCCACTCTTGCGTCACTGGGAGCTCCACCACAGTAAACGGGCCCTGCCCCCCCACCCCACCCCCTGGCAGCTGTACTGCTCCACGGCTGAGTGCCCTGGCCGGCCTCCAGATTGCTGCTTGATGGCTACCTGATAGGAAGTTGATTGACTGACTAGCCGGGGCCTGCCGGAGAGGTCTTTGAGTCGAGGCTCTGACTGGCAGGTCAATCAGCCTCCCAGGACCCCGTTGTGTTTATCAATTATCGGCCCCTAGTCATTCCTACTCTGACACATCGTGACCTTGTGACATGTTTAAGAATATGTTGAGAGGTTTCTTTATCCACGATTCAGATTCTCCTTGAGGACGTTGGTGGGATGAAGGTGCACGTTCTGATAATCTGGACGAGCCGTGGACATTGTGACACATCCTCTCACTTCTTCTCTCTCAGCTCATGGTGGGGATCATCCAGGCGGCGGAGCTGCCCGCCATGGACATGGGAGGCACGTCCGACCCGTACGTGAAAGTCTACCTGCTGCCCGACAAGAAGAAGAAGTTTGAAACCAAGGTCCACAGGAAGACGCTCAATCCCACCTTCAACGAGCAGTTCACCTTCAAGGTACGGCTCATGTTCCAAAAGTTTGACTTCATTAAAAATGCTCAAAAAAACGTTTGTCAAGCACTTCTCCTGCAGCTGAGGAGCTTCTGGTTCCACTGACAATCTGATTTGCATGCAGCTCTGAATGTTGGGAAGGTGTGGAGACAGCAAGCAGCTGGCACATTAACAAGCTCCTGACAGGATATCTCTCACAGTTACACACACACACACACACAACACACACACACACACACACAGTGAGTGATCAGGATTAACACGGGCAGATGCACCGTCCCCCCCCCACCCCACCCCACCCCGGCCTTGCCTCGGCCATAATGGATGCAGGACTGTTGCTCTGAGAAAGTTGTGCTGTTCACCTGACAGTGAAGCGGGCAGGTGTTTGGTGTAAGTTAAGCATAATGTGATGTGATATCCATCTCAATACCCTGCTCTGTGTGTGTGTCTGTGTGTGTGTGTGTGTTTGTGTGTGCGTGTGTGTGAGTTTTCTAATTCCAAATGTGTGATGCGTGTTGGAACCAGCAGGCGACAGGTGATTCTAAGCAGCTCTGACACCTTCCAGAATAAAAGATGATTCTGTGAGATAATGTCAGGGACAAACCACCGAGTCGCTCCCACACTCTCACTTTTCCTTGTGCAAACAAATCATTTTCAATTTAACAACTCTCCGGTTTCCTCAGGTCCCGTACGTGGAGCTCGGGGGGAAAACGTTGATAATGACGGTGTACGACTTCGACCGCTTCTCCAAACACGACGCCATCGGGGACATCAAGGTGCCCATGAACAAGGTGGACTTCAGCCACATCACGGAGGAGTGGAGGGATCTGATCAGTGCTGAGAAGGAGGAGGTAAAAAACATTTTCTATTGCTCAGAATATCACAATGATTGTTTTGCCATGTTCTGTGCCGTGGCCGATGTAATCCATCTCCCCCCTGGAAATGTCACTTAATCACATGTCCACACTTCCCCTTCAATTAACAGCAGTGTGACTTTCCAGGCAACAGTTCAGGGGATTCAATTTTCATGGTAAATGTCACGGCATATCGCACGCGTTGCCAGGGGGAACCTGGTTTTTTTTCTTTTTTTGCATTATGGTGGTTTGATTTAAAGGTTAATTATAACAGTGCCGAGCGGTGAGTGGTGTTGTTTCCAGCTGAAGGGCATCACTGGACTTCCTGTACGTTCGGGCGCACCTGTCGCACGTGACACTTCTACACAAGGCTCCACTCGCAGGAGGTCGACCTTGGAAATTGCTCCTTCCGACCTTCTAACTGCTGAAAATGTCAAATCTAACGTTATTATAATTGTTATTATCTAAATCCTCTACTCTGCGTGTGCGTTGAAGTGTAATTTACATTACACGATTGTGTGAATATCTTTATCACCTAACTCGCCCTTGAATATGGTTTTAAAGGATAGAAGAAGCTCTTAAAGGAGACAGCGGTTCACTCCAAGCATTTTAAAGAAGCAGCTGCACTTCGGGAAATACATTTTTTATCAGTGAGTTCAGCGAAAAGGCAGCAGAGTGAATAAAATCAAGGTTTTAAATACAATCCTCTTTACTTTTAAGGTCAAATACGAAGGAGCATTTTTTATCCAAAAATGATTCTTTAGGTTTAAAAGGAAGCAGTTGTCTTTTTACTCCTGATAGAAAATATGAAACCTTTTCACTGCTCTTCACTGGAATAATTAACCGTCGCTCCTTCTCCCGCCGGCCTCCAGGGGAGCGTGTGTTTGTCTCGATTAGAACCCGGCCCCTCGTCATGAAAGTGAAATGATTGAGTCACTGGTTCTGTGCGTAGCCCCCCCCCCGCCAGGCCAGTGGAGGATAAATGAAGAATTTAAACGAGTGGAGCTGTGGGCGAAATGACACCATGAAAACACAGATGATTGGAAGAACAAAGCATTTATATTGAACAACACACAGACTCACAAAGCTGCTCTCACACAGACACTGGGGTTGGGACCATTTCATAAAGTTTTCCAGTATGTTGGGAAAATAGCTCATGTGAGGCTACAGCAGGAAAATGTCTCGAACACTCAGTGACCTTGTTTCCCACCGTGTGTCGGCTCCTCGTGTTGATCAGGGACACGACCGGAATGTGAAAAGCTCTCTGCTCATGTGTATGATAATAAGTGTTGTGTTGGTGATTTGCGTGAACCGGTGAAGTGATTGCAGTCGCTGCTTTTCCAGCTTTTTCACTGATGAGTGACAAAGTAAAGTGGGAGCTGATTTTAAAAATAACCTTTTCGGAGCAAAACAAGAAGATTGAAAACATGAGAAAACGCATATTAAGTAAACCAAGTAGAAATATAAATAAAATAGATACACGTTAATGAAATACGTAAATAACCACCAACAAACAAATACAAATAGAAAAAGTTATTAAAAGTAATTAAATGAAACTAAATACATGTATATAATTGGAATAAATTAATTGAAGTAAATAAATAGAATCCACAAATGTGTCGCCCGTAATCTTGAAGTCATCACTCAAACTTGACCTCCCCGCTCAATGGGAATGTCATTGTGTTGTCGTCTCTTCACGCAAAACAATAACAATCTTGTTTGTGGTTCTTCGATGGTGGAATGAGCTGTCACATTCTGTCGGCGTCCCTCTTGATCCTCGAGAACCTTCTGTAGACTCTGCTAACACTCTAATTCGCTGCCACTCTGCCCTTTTACTTGATCTGCTGCACTTCCTGTCTTTTCTGTTTGCTGAGAGCAGAACCACAAAAGCAACAACAACACGTCAAAACAAAAGGGAATCAGGTAAACACAAGCTTCAGATTTGGTTGACTGAGCAGTATCCAGTGTTCTCTGGACAGGAGGTAACAGGGTTTTCCTCATCTAGCCTCTTAGTGAGCATCTGCTGTGAATACGGATTTAGTCGGAGCTGTTACAAACCCGTTCTCTCCTGTCTCTGCTTCTCCCACAGCAAGAGAAGCTGGGCGACATCTGCTTCTCCCTGCGGTACGTCCCCACCGCCGGCAAGCTGACCGTGGTCGTGCTCGAGGCCAAGAACCTGAAGAAAATGGACGTGGGAGGCTTGTCAGGTGAGGAGAATCGAGGCTGTGCCTGAGTGTGAGCTCACTGAGTTTCCCTCTGACAGGGCCTTTGTGTGTGATTATGCACATGTGAGATGTTGAGATCCTGGAGAAACTGCAATGTTCAGAATTAATGTTGTGTTGGAGATGCATTAAACCTAAAGAGCTGGAAACTCTACATGTAACACCAAGACGCACAAAGTTGACGACAGGAGCACAACACAACACAACGCAACACACGACTGTCTCCATCAGTCACAGGGGGACAGATGTTCCATTTAAAACATGATCTGACTCGAACTCAGACACACACAGTGAGTTTCCTCAAGGGATTAAATGAAAGAATCCCGTTGTGTGTAACTGTGAATCTCCTGTCGAGGCAAGTCAGCAAAGGTGCAGAACTGCTTTTACAGCTTTAGATCCAAATATACCTGAGTCACACTGTAATTATAGTCAACACACACAGGTATAAACACTGGGATTCTTCTCTGAAAAAACAAATCTACCAAAAGCCAATTATCTCCTAAAATATGAAGGTTGCTGTGTCAATGTTTGTCAGAGAAGTCTTTCCAAGCCTCCTTGATTAAAACCTGATTATATGGAGTATTTGGGGAGTTTGAGTTTGTTTATCAGACACAAGGAAGCAGCTGACAGACGTCACTTTGGGCTCTGGGAACTCCCAATAGGGCGTTTTTTCATTATTTCCAGTAATTTTCACAGTGTGAGAAGTCTCTGGGTCGCAGCCCAGAATGGTCAGTGACAGTGTCTGGAATAGAGGTGAAAGCCCAAAGTGTCACTGCTGCTATTTTTAAAGGTTAGCGAAAAAGCAGCACGACATGAAATGACCCAAAAACATGCTGGGACTCAGATTCAGCTAAAACACACGTTGTAGAAATGATCCCTGTGACTTCCACCCTCGTTATTATCTCCTGCTCTTTCTCCTCCGAGGTTCCTGGTGCATACAAGTGTCAAGAGTTGTTGATTTTCTTTCTGTCTACATCTTTAATCGCACAACTTGTTATTATCTCACAACCTATACTTGATGTTGATTGGTTTTTACTGACGGGCATGTTGTCAATTTCACTCTTGTGTGTTTGCAATTAAAGTCTAAATGCACCACAACGGAGATTCACCACTGAAATCCATAGTTTCCCTTTGACCATCACGGTTGCATTGATCACAGCAACAACTTCAGATTAAGAATCGAGCATCAAATCCAACCAACAAACTGGGACCATTGACAGACCAGTACACTGTCCCCTCCTGCTTCCCCCTTGACAGTTCTAAATTCTCCCATGCACTCTTCCCTGCACTGCAATTACCTCCCACCTGGGCCCACTCACTTCCTGCCTGACGGACAGGTCTCTCCACATAAAGCCCCGAACACGCCGCGCTACAGTAACATTAACAGCTCCAAGCTTCAGCTCCAAGCTTCACTTCATCTATCAGAGCGGCTCCAGCAGCCAGCCCCCGCCATCGTTTCCTGCTGCCGCCGTTACCCGTCACCTGTCGTTGTCACCACTTCCTGTTTCCAGCTACGGAGACGATACCAGAATAAAAAAAAACATGGAGGCCAGTTTGCTCTCCTGCACTACAGGACACCACTGACACCACGCGCTGTATGTCACGTTTAATTGGAGCATGTTTTATCCGTGTGCGCTCATCCGGTAATAGCACAGTGCACGTTTCTAATTACACGCAACCAGAATATACTGTAAATTGCAGTTTTGAGTTTTGATTTAAATCTTTAGTTAGTTGCGCGCCCCTTGTGTTTTTCTGCTGTGAGCAAAAGCGACAAACACTTAAAAGTGCAGCCGACGGATGAAATAATGGGCAGGTCGCTAATAACAATAATTAGCCTCCATCCACAAGGCGGCTCAGCCAGAGCTTAAGGAGGAGGACAAGTAATTGATGGCCTGGGATCAGCCTTCTCCTCTATTGTCATCCTGTTTACCGTGCCTAATTATGGCTCACAGAGGAAGATGTGGGTATTATCATTAACCAATGTATAATCAGAAATAATTCTTTTGATTGGCTCCTCCTCATGAAACATCCAAATCCTTCTTCCTCCACTTTGCTTCGTGGAAAAAAATCGAAGACAGGATTTATTTTGGTGAGTCTCACACTTGCCGCTGTTCAGCCGCGGTGATGCACCGTGCTCTTTAGCTGTCGTCTCAAAATAATCCCGGCCTCATTAGAGACAACTTGCTCTTCCTCTCCCCTCTCCTCTAATGTACAGTTCCAGTGAAACGTCCGTTATGTTGAGTCGGATTTGGAAAGAACTCGGCTGCCAGACGAGCACAAAGTTGAGATTTAAAAGCCTGAGAACGGAGCGGCAGGCGAGCTCGTCCTTGAGTGAGCGTCTCTTTGAACCCACACATGTGTCCTTTTATTTTTGTGTAACAGTTGATTCAAAATTGTGCGTTTTACAGCATTCATACGACACTCGATCCTCTGGGCTGTTGCCTCGTGAGAAGGTGAGTCAGACTCCAGAGTGTGTCGGACACAAAGGGCTTGAACGTCTCAAAGGCTAAATGGTTTATAGAGGCGGTGGCGGCGGTGTGCTTTGTCCCGCCCCTCTTTGTAGAGCTCAAGGTGTCCCAGAGGGGCCGTGAGGCGGCACAGACCCAGGTAATGGGCCACAGCGGGGGAGGTTATCAAAGCACAAGGCCCTCTCGGCTCCGAGCGGTTATTTGTCTTGTTGCTCCGGGTGGTTGGACCTCGAGGCTTTTCTCCCAGGAAGGAAAGCAGCAGGATCATTCAAATGATAAAACAGCCCTGAGAGAAGAAAAGCAATTTGAAAAGTGATTAGGGATTTTATTTTAATGTTCTTTGTCAGAATTCTTTTGCTTTAATAAATGCAAATTCCAAAGATGTCGATAATAAGAAGCAGATGAGTTAGAAAAGGGATTTAGAGCCGTCGGATAATTAGGATTCTCAGAGCGTGCAGCACAATCCCAATGGTTTGCATTGTGGGTCTGACTTTCACTGTAAACACTTTGTCGTGTTTATGTGGAGCGTGTGTGTGTGTGTGTGTGTGATTCACAGCTGAGTTGAGTGTGTTAAAACTAAACTGACAGTCACCCCTGGGTGCAGCCACCACCGCAAATCCAAAATGAGACGAGGAAAAGCTAAAACGACAACCAGGCGATATTAAACTGTGCAACCGCAACCACACAACAACAACCCTAGGAGGAAACTCTTTGTGTGTTTGGTGTTAATGTGCCGCCATTCATCCATAAAATGGGAGAGATTACATCCGTCTGGGATGAGATGGTAAAATGGGGCCGGATATGAGGTACAGGCCGAGCCTCCGAAACTCAATAACTCCGAACTCTCATCTGCTGCCCGGAGAGATAAGAGCGTCTGCGGCGATGCGGCGCCTCAGGTGTTTTTTTCTCTTTGAGCCGGAGAAGGAGTTATCTCCCGTTCGGCTGATGTGTTGTGTTAGCTCAGGCTCAATGAGAGGATACATGACATGCACTTTACAAATTGAAGCTCCATCACAGTCATAAGGATTGTACCATCATAGCTCTGCTTTCGTGACTACAAGAGGGAACAAAGTTTGGAGGGTTGAGTCTTTTTTAGCCAGTAAATGCTTAAGGAAAGTGATGATCTGTGTATTTATGGAAGCTAGTCATAAGCTTGTTAGCCGAAAACTACAACTAATAACTTCCAAGACAAAGAATAATATGTCGTTGATTAACTCGGTAAACTGGGGGAAGTTTACACTCTAGTGGTCTCAGCCAACATTAACCAAAATAGTGCAACATATTATATATATATTTCTGTAGTGAGTGTTAAAACGTCAACTGCAGACAGTGTCTTCTATCGTCTCTGATGAAAAGATGAACTCAAACTTAAGAAACGCTGCTGCAGAGACAGTCGTCATTAAAGAGTCAGAAATGAGAATCAGGCTTTTTTTCTCTCTCTGAGGTCACGGACGTTCAGTTTGAAGAAGTGCTCGATATTTCAAGGTCGTTATTTTATCAGTTTGCGCAGGCGAATCTCAAAAGATCTCTTTTCCAGACACTCCTCATCTTCGGTGTTTGAATTTTCTTTAGACCTGTGACCTCCAGGAGGCAGAGGAGGCCACGCATCAACCGATCAAAGAAAAGGAACAGAACAACCAGCAGGAGGGCTGAAAACGTGGCTGAACAATAGAAATCAGCATCAGATGTACGAACAGAAATCCCAAAGTATGAGACTTTTAGTTTCCCGGTGTTCACGTTCTCTTCATTAAGCGACAACACTCCGTCCTCATTCACTGTTTCCATCAGCCCGGCGCTCCGGCTCCTCTCAGCAGGAGAGTGATAATGGACACCCACTCCATTAGCAGCCGGCTCTACCTTCATATTCTGCTTTTGTCGTTTACTTACTCTGCTGCTGTTTCTCCATCTCGCTCTGTATTTTGTGGTTTTCTCTCCATATTCATGTGAGCTGCTCGGACGCGGCTGCAATCGACTCCTCGTCCTCCTGAATTAGATGAGAGATTACGGCGGCTAAGCTTGTTCAGTGGTTGATATTTGCTAGAAATCCTAAGATCTTCCAACCTGAGACTCAGATTTTTGTTTTGAGAGCAGCCAACACGTCAAATAAAAACCCGATAAACACCGAATGCATCTGGGATCCGGAGATAAATCCAGATTATCAGCGACTAATCAGAAGCCCTGATTCAAAGTCGTCCTCCTCATTCATTCTGGTAGACGCTCAGTAGTTAGACGGGCGATAGTCGGCCTCAGGCGGGACCTCATTAGCATTTCTGAGATTATTGTGGTTGTTTGTCTGGTTCGTTCTAAATGATCAATGACGCAAAGTGTTTTCCATAAGTTTTCTTTCTGCTCTTCAGGATGGTGAATGGGATCATTACGCATCATTACGGGGTCTGCACACATGGAACCAGAATCTATAAAGTTCTGGTCTTTCCCTGGTTATTTATTACTTTTATAGTCATTCATTTATAATTAGGGAAGAACTTTCTTCCATTTAAATTGATTTTGCAGCACAACAAAATGTTTAGTTTTACATGTCGGTAAAAGCTTTGAGTAAAATCCATTAAAAACCAGCTTGTGGCCGATAAAGAGTTAAGATCACATCTGTTAAATATTAATTACAACTTGATTATGTTGTAAAAACACAAATGACGAATCAGGACATATATTTTCTGACTCGTATAAATTAATAAGTACCAACCTGGAGCCGCTATAGATTTTTATTTGGAGAGAATAAAGGGAATAAAATTAGCCGAGCATTTTAATCTTTGTATCTTTGAATCGCAGTAATTACCGAGTCCATCCATTCGTCTTTTGAAAAATCGCCCTGGAACTTTCTCACATTCTCCAGCTGCTCATTAGAACTTCTCTCTTCTCACCTTGTCCCTCTAATGGCTCAATCAAAGCACAGACACATTTTCTCTGGCAGTTTGAAAAGACCGAACTCTCTCTCGTCCAATTTACTTTCGATGACCATCTTGAGAGTGTAAACAAATCATGAGGAGCAGCGTCATAAACGAAAGAGAGAGAGAGAGACGCTGGTTTGTTGTTTTCACACACACACAGACACACACACAGACACACACTCTGCCTGATTGCCACAGAGTGGATGAAGCCGGCCACTTGGGTTCTACTTGAGATGGCGTTCAGATGAAAATGAGGCTCTGGTTAACTGAGTGATGGCAAAACGCAGGACTGTCATTTTCTTGCTTTTTAAATCCTGCAGTTCATTGATCCATCAGTGAGGTCAAGCACTTTAAAACTGTTATAATATATGTTTTTATATATTTACAGTGGATCGAACCAAAGCTGGGTTTTAAATAATCACTCTTTACTTTTCATCTTGTCAAGTGTGCTGCCCTCAAGTGGCCACAAATCATTTGAATGCCCTTTTTTTAATGGTTTGCATTTATTCTTTGTGTTTTCTTTCTCCGCAGATCCGTACGTGAAGATCCACCTGATGCAGAACGGCAAGAGGCTGAAGAAGAAGAAGACGACAATCAAGAAGAACACCCTGAACCCGTACTACAACGAGTCCTTCAGCTTCGAAGTCCCATTCGAACAGATCCAGGTGCGTGTGATTTGTTTCCCAAATAACCGGTTTAGAGGCTTTTCATTACAGCAGTGTAATAAAAGGCACTTCAGTTTAAATCAGAACCAGGTTTCACAATTTGACAAGTTAATAAATCCTCTGCACTCGGTTATTACCTGTAGCTTGTAGCTCGTTATGATTTATCAAAGTATACAACGTTTCGAGAAGGAGAAAAGAAAGTAAATCGTGGATCTTTTCCCCAGAAAGAAACAACATTATCTCCTCAGGCAGGTAATTCAAATCGAAATTGATTAAACCTGTCATGTTGAACTTTCAGTAAAGAGGATTATTGGAGCAGCAGTTAGAGTTCGGACCGATTTAGGCATGCTCTCACAACTGAGGTCCCGTGCACACTTGTGTTTTATTGAGAGCAAATAGAAGAACTGGACCATGTTGTTTTTTCATTCTCCTGACTCCTCCTCCTCCTCTGTCTCTCGCTCTCGCTCTCTCTCTCTCTCTCTCTCTCTCTCTCTCTCTCTCTCTCTCTCTCTCCTCTCTCTCTCTCTCTCTCTCTCTCTCTCTCTCTCTCTCTCTGACTCTCTCTCCCTGCAGAAAGTGCAAGTCGTCATAACCGTCCTGGACTACGACAAGATCGGCAAGAACGACGCCATCGGCAAAGTGTTCGTGGGCCTGAACAGCTCGGGCACGGAGCTGCGCCACTGGTCCGACATGCTGGCCAACCCCCGGAGACCCATCGCCCAGTGGCACGTGCTGAAGGTGGAGGAGGAGGTGGACGCTCAGCTCTCCACCAAGAAATAGACAGGGGGGGCCCTTTCAGCCACCTGCCTTGTAGTTACTCTTTAGCCAGTGTGTGTAAATACCTCAGTGATATATGGGTCCATCCATGTAAACCCCCCCACATCCCTAACTGTTGAAACTTCCTGTCACGTCACATCCTTCGCTTTTTTCTATCAGGTCCCTCCTCTTCTCTTTTGTTTTTCTTAAATAGTTTTTAATCTTCGGTTCCATCCTGATTGATTCTGCAGTTTTTATTTCCTCCCCCATCGAGCCCTGAGACGCCCGACCAAAAGCCCCCCCCCCTTCTTTTAAGCAATACGATGTGTATAGATAGCGCATGACTGAAAGAATTTACTGTACCAACAGTTGTATATATATATAAGTACGCAGACAAAAATGATTTCTAGTTTGTGTGTTTGTATGTCGTTACCCGTTTCCTAATCTGTGTATATCTCGATGTTTTTAATAAGATGTTCTATTTTAAATGATGTAAATGCAGATATAGAGGAAAGCTAATATTATATAAACCCAGGATTTAAAAAAAAATCTACCTTATTACCTTATTGCATTCCAGATATAAAAAGGGAAAATGAATTACAACCTGCTAGTGACGAAGTCATCACAGAAAACCTGGTGGATATATATATATACACACAAAGCTCCGAAACACACAAGGCCATTAACTGCTATGGTTCTGTGAAACACTAATTATGCTGCTGGAAATAATACAAGCACATGATTTCTTATGACTTTTTCTACTTATTTCTCAATCAGAGGAAAACTATGTGTGGAGCTCGTTCCCAGAAGCAACACAAACCCGTCGCTCCACTTTTATTTTATTCTTTTCCAAAAAGTGTGAAGTTCCTGCCTCCGATATCGAGACTCTTTCGTTGTCCCCTTGAGAATCAAACCCCGTGTGGAAGAAGCACCGAGCTGTAGCCGTTGTGTCCTTAAGCTAATTTAACAATTCTTTGTTACCTGCTTTCTTTGAATCAGCCTTGTAGTCGTATTTCGTCCGGGGTCCGAGTTTAAAAAACACACAAAAACAAACAGGGAGCCGTCGTGACTCTGGTTTGAAGAAGAATATTTTTTAGAGCAATTCAGCGTCTCGACTATTTTTTAGTAAACTGCATGATTTTTTTTACACTCTTTAATAAAGGCTAGGAATCTGCCGACACCAGGGGGCGCTCTTCTGACACAAATCCCCTTTGCCTTCAATCAGAGGAGAGGAGAAGAATTACAAAAACAAGTCGTTTTAAACTTTGGAGGTCAGGGTAATGTTGACGGAGGTTGAAGGGAGCTTCTAAACACTGCCATTCCCGGGGAGGTGACCCCTGTGGTGGGGGAGTTCTTTGCTTTGCGTTGCCTTCTCACAGTGACAATAGAGCGACGCCATGTTTCACTGCCAGTTCGATCCTTTTACGTGGCTGCCGCTTTTGCACTGGACGTCTATGAACCAGCTTGTTGACTTCTGTGGAAAGCGTTTATTTGTTTGGTTTTTTTTTGGTTGTTGGCTGGTTTTGTTTCAGGACAAGAGTCGAGCGCCTTCACCTCCGCCAAGGTCCAACGATCCCTTCGCCTGCGTTATTTCTTTGAGACATTAGCACAAATCTAGAAAGATGGAATCTATGCGATAGTTCCAGAAATGTCCGTCTGAAAACATTCGTCTCATCGGCTTCACACAGGAATTTGGTTTTGATTTAGATACGTTTAATATTTATAAACTTTTAATAACCAAGCGACCAGAGCTCTGCACGTTCAACCACAACTGATTCTCCAGTTCAGGTTCTGCGTCCGGAGTCGAGCTCCACTGAACTTTAATCAAACAGGTGAACTGCTCTATGTAGAGCAGCTCTACTGCACGTCACTTCTACAGCTTCAGAAAGAAAAGCTGCTTCACAACAGACCAAAACAACAGACACTGCTGCACTGGTGTTTAAGAAAGTGCAGAAAGAAATTCCAGATTGGATTAAGTTCCTTGATCACATCTGCTCCAGAAGTGACTCAGTTCTTTCTTGACTCATCTGCCACCTTTTCACCAAGTTTCAATAAAAACCTCTTCAGATGAAAACGTTTCACCTTGGCGGAGGTAGATAATAAAAAGAGTAAAGAAAGAAAGACCTGAAGACAAATCACGTTTCAGCCGACAGCAGTTTTCTCCGTTTTGGTTTCTATGTTGGCACAGGACTTCACCAGGAGAGAGAGAGAGCGTGAAGCAACCGTACAAGTTAATGGTCTGTGTCGGCCACTCGTCCACCATGTCCTTTACTACGGGTCCAATTAGCAAAGGAAAATAAGTTTTTACTCCGTGAAAAACCACGAAGTCTCTTATCTCGGAGGAACCTCTTGCATATACTCGATGCTATAGCCGCAGGAGGACTTTCTAAATGTTTTCAATGTTACTGTGTGGTTGATAGCACTATTACGATAAAAAAAAAGCTACGTGTCATTCCATAGGAGTCTGCAGAGGACTGCTTCGTGTATCACTGTGACTGCCGTGTGTGCTTAGAGATGTAGACGTTATCAGTGGGTAGCGAAAAAAACCAGTTTGTTCTGTAGTGGTGTCGTAGCGTTTAATGCCATTTTCCCTTCTACACGCAGAGAGAGAGAGAGAGAGAGAGAGAGAGAGAGAGAGAGAGAGAGAGGAGAGAGAGGGAGAGAGAAAAAAATAAACCAAGGTGGGGCGATGTGCGAGGGGTCGCTTCACGCAGCATTTTGTTGAGCACTGTGCAATATTTGTATGTTCATCCCATTGTGTTACCGTGGGTTGTTGTTGCCTGGGGGAGAAAAAAAAGAAGCGATTCTAACCTTTAGAGGGATTGATGGGGGGGGCCAGAGAGACGGTTAGGACACAGCACACGTGGGATTCGAACACGCGGGGTCGGAGGCCTCTGAGCGCTCCCCTCCTTCTCACTGGTTTGTTTTTTTCCTCCTCTTGCACACAGATCCAGCATCAGAAGCTTTTTCAGGGAGTTTAATACCAAACCACACGCATCACGTTTTAGTATATGTAAACCCCCTCCAAAAAAATGCTGTGTACATATTTACATAACTGTGTGAAAAAGATGTAGATTCAATATAAAGTGACATAAATGGGATTATTCAGCTGCAAATATCATATCTGTCTCTAACAACCTGTCAATCACACACATTTCCTTTTCTCCATCGTGGATCTTTGTTTCACTTCAAATTTAAAAAACAAACCTTTTCTATTGGAGATGAAGAATCTGAATGTACAGTACAGAGCGTGTTGGTGTGGATTCCTTTAACCGTGAGATTAGATGTACTTTGCACTTTTTGTCATTTTGTTTATACTTGTTCAACTATTAGGGAAATTCATTTTATAACCACCACCCCCCCTCCCCCTCCCCTCTCTGTATGATCAACTCTACTTCACTCGGAGGGACGCTTCTGACTTCACGCCTCGTTTTCATTCGTAGATTTAGCTTCAGATCTAAATATTTAAAAAACACTAAAATGGATTCAAGTGCAAACACGGCCCCGAGCATGTCAACAAGGAACAACTGACAGACGTGTGCAGGCTGCATGTATCAGGGAATCCAGTAATGGGCGGCATTGCAGAAACCCATTGGATTGGGAGGGCCTGGAGTTGGGTGGAAGACCCCTCAAAACAAAAAGCCATTTCCTGCACTGCAACACAATGCTCCTCTTATTACGGTTTCCTACCAAAGTACGCACGAATAATCAAACCCCCCCAAAATCTGTGTGACCAGGACCAACTCCAGATTCTCTCCAGTGACACGAAGGCCTCGCTGACCTTTCACGAAACCAACCTGTGTGTACAAGTCTTAGAATCTGATGCTGTAGAAAGATCCTAGTTGCCTTTCGTGTACATCAACTGCCCGCTTGAGTATCTTTGTGTGTGGAACTCTTTTCTCTCTGTGATCTCGTAGAACTGTTCTGGGGTGTGTGTGTGTGTGTATGTGTGTGTGTGTGATTGTGTGTGTGTGTGTGTGTGTGTGTGTGTGTTTCTCCTGCCATATCGCTCGCGGTGGCGCCTGCGAGCCGCCGCCGGTTCTCTTCGCTGTGTATACCTTCATTTTTGACGAGGTGTTTTACAGTTTCGTTTCACTTTGTGTAGTGATTCACTCTGTGGAGTTTTTCTGACTGTTGTTATATAACTTCATATACACAAATGATCAATAAAAAAATGTTTTATTTCCTGTTGATACAGAAGCTCATCATGTCGTGTCTTCATGTGTACGATGCACCGGGCTTCATTAGGGCAGGATGGGAGGGGGGGGCTGCCACTGCCTCTAATGGGGTCTTATAATAATAACACAACAGTGTATTGATCCAAGTGCAGAGCTGCAGTGGGAGGATCGATCTGCAGCCGAGGCGTGAGTCACAAACTCCACTAACATCCAGCAGCAATGGGCCTCCATGCTTCACTTCTGTGACAAATTCCAATTCCAGTGATGCTGTTTGTCTCTAAACTTTCAACTGGCTGGTGCATCATGGGTAAGACGGGTCACTACTGCCCCCTAGAGGACATGAAGCAGCACCACGCTGTGTGTTTTCGCTTTGCCCCCGAGCACCAATCAGCTTCCATCAGGGTGTTGGTCACTGACGTCGATCAGAAAACATGGACATGACTTTGTCCTCTACCTATTCTTTATATATTCTTAATTCTTAATAAAGATTTTCAGATTTTACATCAGTTTCATCAATGACAGATTAAACATCTCTAGAATATTATCAGTGAAGATCTGTAGCCTTTTGAAAATCATCTGCATTTAAACATTAAACATTAATTTCAATGTATACTTGTAAGTTAAACACTTAATTTGAGTCTGTGAACTAATTTCCTGAGAAGCAATAACATCAAATAATTTGCTGTGGATAAAGAGCAACAGGTTTTTTATTTCCTAAAAAATAAAATCCTAAAAAGACACAAGGTAAAAAAAGTAATAAGTGAAATAGTAAATAGATAAATATGCTGCAAACTGAGTAAACACACACAAGCATCATTGCTCTTATAGATCAGGTACGTGTTGGACAAACAAAAATAGAAAGAAAACAGTTAATAGCTTCAAAAATCAAAGATGTTCTTCATTTTCTAAAGTGTCCAAATTCACTATTTATTTTCATTTTTTGCTTTGTTGTATATCATATAATATTTAAAGCTGCAAAATCTAATATAAAAGTGAAATATGAGCAGAAACACACTGTGATATCAAACTGTTTGTTCTCATTAAACATTAAAGTATTTGCTCTTACTTCTGAAAATTTATTTTGAAGTGTTTTCTTTTCCTGCATTCTATTTTTTCGGGAGCTTTTATTTTTGAGAGGGCAGACAGGAAGTGTCGTCGGAGCATCGTGTTTTTGCCAGACTGGTTTTTTGCAGAAGTTAGCTAAAGTTAGCTGCTTTCATACCGGAAGTACTAGATTCTGTTCAGTTTAAAGATAAAAAAAAACGTATTAAAATGTATGAAACAGTAACTTATTGAGTATTAGGATTATTAATTATATATTTAAGATACTAAATTTTATTTTAAAGCAAATCTAAACAGTGTCTTCCCAATCGATGCTTTTATTTTCCTAAACAGTGACCGGACCCTGGTGTATGTTGGAAGCTAGCTTAACTTCCGTGTGGCGCAGTCTCGGGTTGGTCGCGGCGCTCGAACCCTCAACGTTTTTTTTTCCTGCGTCTTCAACCGAACTCGTCTCGTGTCTTTTTCAAAGTGACACAAGATGTTTTCCTACATCATCGGTGTAAGTATCCGCCCCGCGGCCGCTCCGCCATGTTGCGTGTTAGCTGAGGCTCGCTAGCTGCGGCTAACGGGAGCTAACGGGGAGGAAAGTTGTGTCTGGAACTCATCGTGACTCACTCGATCTGTTTGTGGATAAAGTGACGTGAGACAACGCCCCTCACATGGCTGCTAGCCCCCGTTAGCTTCCATTAGCTCCTGTTAGCCTCTTTTAGCTTCTATTAGCTTCTGTTAACCCTGCTGTTTGACCTCCAGCTGATCCGAGGAGGCCTCGACAGCATCGTGAACCTGATCTTCAGGCTCCTGTTCTCCAAGAGGAGACCCGCCATCACCTTAGAGGACCCGAGCATCAAGTACGCGCTGCGGCTGCTGGACAAACAGGTGAGCGCCTAAAACATGGAGGTCACAGAGCGTTGACATGGTGATAAACAACTGTTTGTGGGTGTGTGTGTGTGTTGCACAGATCGTCAGTCACGACACCCGGAAGTTCAAGTTCGCTCTTCCGACAGCTGATCACATCCTCGGGCTCCCTATCGGTCAGTGACGTCATTCAGCAATAAACTCAATCAATCATGTGTTTGTTTACTTTTTTGAAATGTTTCTATTTGTTGCTGTAACTGTCTAACAGGACAAATTATTTATTGTCGTTGTAAAAACATTTCTGTTGCTTGATTTGTTTCGATTAATATTCAAACACATATCGCCTCGTTATACGTTGTGTTTAACGAGGGATGTGATGTTTTTCCAGGTCAGCACATTTATCTGTCAGCGAAGATCGATGGTAAACTGGTCGTGCGTCCGTACACGCCGACGTCCAGCGACGATGACAAAGGTTTCGTGGACCTGGTGGTGAAGGTGAAGCTCCGACCAAACTCCTCTTTTAGATTTAAATCTGCTCTTTGACTCTTTTTTTTAAAAATCTTTTCCTCTGATTTGTCGACAGATTTACTTCAAGGACGTTCACCCTAAGTTCCCCGAGGGGGGGAAGATGAGTCAGTACCTGGAGAACCTCCGGATCAACGACACCATCGACTTCAGGGGCCCCAGCGGTCTGCTCGTCTACCAGGGCAAAGGTCAGCGGGGCAACACAGCGCCAAACTAATAACTGAGCTGGAGTCAGTTTTTATAGAAGTTGATCTAAACTTTGCGCTGATCTCCTCTTCAGGAGCGTTTGCTATTCAAGCAGATAAGAAGTCTGCTGCTGTGATCAAGACGGCAAAACACGTGGGGATGATCGCTGGAGGGACGGGTGAGTTCGACTGGATCCACGAGAGAGGACGTTTGTTTGTTTCTGCAGAATTACACAAAGAACTAATGAACACAGTGTTTCCATTGGTGACTGTTGGGCCTCGTGAAGGTCTGAGCTCTCCTGAGAGTTTAGTCTATTCTGTAGAAGCAGTTTGTCCTCACAGGAAAGGTTGAGCTGATGAGTCATCGTCACATGATCATTTATCAAACAAGATACCAAACAACAGCGGCTCTCATCAAGAGTCAAGATGTTTAATAGTCACAGTTTATACAAGCCAGTGAAAAACATCTGCAGGGAAACTTATCATTATTTTATTCGTTGTGATTAATCTAAACTTTACTTGTTGTTTTCCAGGAATCACTCCGATGCTGCAGCTGATCACAGCCGTGATGAAGGATCCCCAGGACAAGACGGTGTGCTACCTGCTTTTTGCCAACCAGGTGAGTTTCACGAGTCCGAGTCGACACCTTGTTATTCTAGTGATAACTCAGGTAAACATCAGGATCTCAATAATCCCTGAATCCAGAGTAAGGTCATAAGTAGAAAAGATGTTATACCCAACAGTTAATTTATAACATAAACCCAGAATCCATATTTGATTACATGTGCACTGTCCCTGTTAAATTCAATCTAATGGACGTCACTGTACAGGTCTTACTTTAGTTTATACCTAACTTAGAATCAGTGGTTTTGATCATTGACAGCTTATTGATGATTTGTCTCTTGTCTCAGACGGAGAAAGACATCCTGCTGCGACCGGAGCTGGAGGAGATTCAGGTCAACAACCCGGATCGATTCAAGCTGTGGTTCACTGTGGACAAGGCCCCAGAAGGTGAGTCCACACACAGCAGATCCTGTAGATCCTCTTATAAGAAATAACGGCTCTTTGCTAATACATGAAACCTGAATGTCACTGGATATCAGTCCTCACCAGTAGGTGTCAGTAGTGTGCACTGTTAGATCTACACCTCATTATTCTGGGTGTGTGTTGAGCTGTGGTCTTTCTCCCTGCATCAGACTGGGAGTACAGCGAAGGCTTCATCAGCGAGGACATGGTCGCGGAGCACCTCCCCCCTCCCGGAGACGACGCCCTCGTGCTCATGTGCGGCCCCCCCCCATGATCCAGTTCGCCTGCAACCCCAACCTGGACAAAGTCGGCCACTCCGAAGATCGCAGGTTCATCTTCTAGACGTGGACGGCACCGTCAGAAAGAATTCTCTCTACTCCAAAAAGCATTAAGCACTCATGTAGTCGGGTATTTGCACTATGTAAACCATATTTATGCCGTGACATCATCATGCAACAGAATCACAGCGAGGACCAAGACCTGCTGGGGGTGGGGGGTAAAGTGTGACGAGAGGGAAGTTGTGTATATGTGAGTTCAAGATTCAGATGCGTGTGTGTATGTTGTGTTGTTCGTGTTCGGACGGGAATCCAAAGTGAAAGAATATCAGCTTGTGGGGAAATGAGGATGTGATTTAAAAGACCTGTTGCTAAAGGAACCCAGTGTCAGAGGAGGTTTACTGGCTTTAGTGCCTTAACACTTGCAAAGGCTTTTTTTATGCACACAAAATATAATCGTGCTTCATTTGTACGGAACCACTTCTTGTCCCCGAGAGTTGAACCTGCTGTTTATCTGTGGTTTAATCTGCTCAGACGGATTCGTTCCTGTTGCGACTTCGTGCTGCTTGTGTTTGAATATGCAACATAAACCCAGATACTATTGAATGACCCACGTTTGGATTTTTGATTCTAGTGTGACCGCAGTGCATTGTGGGACCAACAATGCATTGTGGGATATGTAGTGAGTGATGTTAATAAGAGTAAAGACAAAGAAAATAGATTTTTTTTCCGTTTTTATTTAGAAAAAATTGAAAAACAATGTAGAAGAAAACATTTGGTTAATTTCTTGATAGAAACAAAGACTTTGGTTTTGAACAGTTTCATGTAGAATATTAAAACCACTCACATCCGTCTGGTAAACATGAAGCTACAGGAGATAAGAGCTAAATGTTTATTTTATCTGTACTAAGAATGCTAATAGTGATTTTACTAACAAACGTTTTTGTAGGGAACAATATTCAGACCTTTAGATGCTGAATCTGCAGTTTTTATACACGGACGCGAGTGATTTTCATCTTCTAACCTTGTCTCCTGGTGAGAAAGCAAATACACAAGTTTCCCACAATGTTACAAAACGTGTTCTGTTGTGGTGTCTGAACACAAACAGTTTTAGTGTGTGTGTGATGCTGAAGTTTAAACAGTGTCCTAGATGGTACAAGTGGAAACAACAACTTTAAAACACATCGAACCCGACACACTTTAAAAAGAACGGAGACAAATCTAAACAGTTTGACGTCCTTTGAATTAACTTTAAAAAAGTTAACGTACCACAACAGAATCATGTGACTGCAGCTGTGGACATAAACACTTGAGTGAGATTTCTTTAAAATAAGACAAACATCTTCAAGTTTATCTCACTGACTACAAGAGTAATACAAATAAATGCAGGCACGTTAATGCAAACCTTGAATTTGAAGTTCATGCATTATAACTGACAGCTTCAATAAATATCAGAGACTAACTGAGCATCACTGTGAAAAGGTCTCACGTGGTTTTCATCTGGGACGTTTGAGGAAGACGTCGGCACAGAATTGTTCTTTTGAGCCAAAGTTTGTCTTCACGCGTCGGAGCTGTTGTGTGTTTCTGCTGCGTCGGCCTCCGGATGACAGACGGACGCTTCCTGGAAGAAGCCGTCGCCCTTCAGCATGTTCTGAAACACAAGCCTCAGGTCAGTGCATCGCTCTCCAGCCGCCTCGCTGCAGCCGCTCAGACTCTCACCGTCAGGTTGTTGATTCCCTCGGAGAACGCTCCGATCTGCCGCACTGTCCCCTCGGAGTCCTCCATCTGCCACACAGCACACAGGGAGACATGAGAAGAAGAAGTCCGGCAGAGGACACAAAGCAGGAGTGATGATCTCTCTGTACCTGCTCTAGATGGTCCTCGTAGAGCCGCTCCCCCGTCTGGAAGCTGCTGCTTTTGGGCATCTCTACGTTCATGGGGCAAACGTACTCCTCGTGGTCGTCCTGGCGTTTCCTCCTCAGTGTTCCAAACCCACCGAAGGACATCCGGCGAGGCTGAGAGGGAAACACACAGTGGTCACATGTTCAGGAGGTTTATTCTCTGTGTGGCTGTTATTGTAAAATCATCAGCTAAATGAAATGTAGAGCAGCCGCGGTGGCAGACGCCGGGGACTCGTTACCTTGACCTTGGCGGTGGCCGTGAGGACGGTGTAGTCGGGGTTTTCCAGACACTCCTGTTTGAGCCGCTGAGCCTCGGAGCCGACGAGCAGGTGGAAGTGTGTGGCCAGGTGGCGTCTCAGCAGGGTTTTGTTGGGGGGGATGTTGAGCAGGAGGGCGAGGGCTTCCACGTTGAAGCGCGGCTCCAGCACCTGGAGAGGATAGAGATATTAGAGGAACCATCATCATCATCATCATCATCATCATCATCATCATCATCATCAGTCTGAAGGGAGGAAAGTCTTTTTAATCACGTGAGAGAACTTCAGTCTCTAGTTGTGACTCAGCTTAGATGTTGGATTGTTTAAACATCTGGACGATGATGCAGCTGATCTGGGACTTATTAAAGTTTGATGTAGTTTTTATAAATATTAGAGAATTAAATAAACCAATAAACTAATACAGAGCAGATCAATTGTCCCTATTTTCCATTCTTGGTCACTGAAGTTATTTCTGTCGCCTTATTTTCGATTTTTCAAATTTGCTCCGACGATTATCCATTTAAAGAATATGATTTTTGAATTAATATGATTTTATCTCAACGATGATCTGATCATGTGACTCGCTCACCATCAGTCCTCCATGGACGCCGCTGCCCCTCAGGTTCGGAGCGTACTCGGCCAGGTCCACCGACCGGAGCCACTCCATCACCCGGTGGTTCGTCCACTGGGAGATCTCAGCCGGAGTCATGTTGTTCTGGACGAGGGAATCAGGAATATAGATTTTAAATAGTTACATATACAAATGTTCCAATAGGAATCACGATGTGGTGTCTGTGGTGAGACCTCGTCGGACGGCCGGCGCCTCAGGCAGTTTGCCTCGTAGGAGTTGAGGCGGAGCACCTGAATGGCTCGTTTGATGCTGAGGTGATGGAGGACGCTGCCGACCTTCAGAGACAACAAGTCCTCCTGCGAACACACACCACACAGTTACCACACAGTTACCACACAGACACGCCCCCCCTGTGGTCAGGGCTTGAATAAGCGGTGGGGGCGGCGGCTCACCACGGTCATGTGGTCCAGCATCCGTCCGTCAACACGCGACTCATCGAAGTGACTCTTGTACTGCGGGAGGCCGATGTCATCCAGCCATCCTGAAACAGAGAAACACAGCGGGTGTGTTGAACCTGAATGAAAAGGTCGAGGCTGACAGGCAACAGGTACTGTGGCTGATGGGACACTCACTGGTCACCCAGTTGTGGTCCAGTTTGCCCTTCAGGTCGTCCTCATCCGAGCCGAGCGCCTGGAGAGCCAGCTGCAGCTTCTTCCTGTGGAGAGGCTGCCTGATGCCCAGCTCCTGGTCAGAGGAGGAAACAGGAAACCAGCAGAGGTATCACATCTCCTCTCTTTCATGAAGAAACATTCACACACTGAGTTTCTGGAGGTTAAGACTTCATCCCGATCAGGAGGCTTCTCCCTACCTTCTCCACGTCGTGCTGTGAGGCCTGCAGCAGCGTTTGTCCTGATCTGATCCAGTTCTGACCCTGAGCAGCGTACAACCCGAGGCCTTGTTCGTGCAGCCACTCGTAAACTTCCTCTTTACTCCAGCGGGAGAACGGAACATCGACAGCACTGAGCAGAGAGGAAGAGAGAACATGGAGGAGAGGAAAAAAACATCAAGTCCCTTAAAGGAGAAAAGTAAACGACCGGCAGATGATATATTTCTGCAACAATAACAAGGCAGAATTTCCCAGAATCCCATCATTTATATAAACTCTCGACTCTTGTTCTCGCCTGTGAAGTGTTTTGAAAAGACGCCCGATGTGAATTATTAGGTCGACTCCTACTTGTGTTTAGCTTCTCGCGACCACCCGAGTCGGGGGCCGGCTGTGGCTCTGACTCCGCCCCTCCTGAACTCCACGTCCGCTGCCTCGTCCAGGTTGAAGGAGGTGGAGTGACTCCTCTTCAGCCTGCAGGAGGGAAATCAACATCACAGTATAAACATGAGGAATATGAAGAGAATCCTCTGATGTTAATGAAAACACTCGAGTTTTACCTGCCAAAGAATTTCATGAAGCCTTTCGACTTCTTCTTGGTTTCCGGGGAGGACGGCAGGGGAGGTGCATTGTGGGATTTCTGTGGAGGAACGCCGGCCAAGTCCAGGTGATCTGTTCCTTTACGTTCCGTCTCAGCTGGAGAAATAATAACATGAACATTATTCATGGACGTGATACGAGATGTGAAATCCCACCACCACCACTCAGAACAGAGGTCTCACTACATCACAGCTGAGGTCGGCCATGCAAAGAACCAGTTAGTCACCCCAACACAACCAGTACAGACGGTTTCACGGCTTCACGGACACGTAGGATCACAGCGGCTTCATTGCAGATGGTTTATGACGTCGTGGATCAGGGACAACTGGATGATTTCAGACAAGAAGGAAACTAGAAAAACAAGGAGTCCCAACTTTTCTTGAGGCTCATTTTGAAAACGTGATGAAGCGTCACAAGAAAAGAAAAACGCTTGGGAAACATTGGTTTGTCCATCATAGGACAGAGTGACACTGAACTGTTCATGAACAGAATTGATAAAATGGTGTCTGAATATTGGGAGAGATGAGTTCCAGTTTGGGGGAATTTGGAAATTCATGTGACCGCCAACTCAATTTTACAGTCAGCTCTAAATAGCAGCTTCTATCATGAACGTCCATCTCTAATCAGATATGTTTATGATGATATTTCAGTGTCAGTCGGTCCCTCAGGTGCATCCAGCTGTGTCATCCAGAGCAGCCATGCTGCAGGCCCACAAGGCCACTCTGCTCTACTGTACCTAACACAGGGGCACTGGAGCTCCGGGTGCGATCTTCACAATTTACAGAGGCGTGGAAGAAACATCAGAATCAGCAATGAAACACTTTGAAGTGACAAAACAGAATGTGACGGTAATACAAGAGGATGATGTCAGGCAGCTTGTTTGAGCTCACCGAGGTTGGAGGTGCTGGCCGCCTGCTTCCCTCCTCGCAGCTTCAGGAATCCACGACCAAAAGAGGAGCGAGTCTTCTTGGAGCCAAAGGCCTGCTCACTGCTGGGGTTTGGTTTACTGGAGGGGAGGGAACCAGCTGCTCTGTTTATCGTCTGGGAGGAAAAGTACAGGACGGAGGATAAGATGAAGCCAAGGATACAAGATTTTCACTTTAAAATCCAAGCAGGAAAAGAGATGGGGGGTAAAAGATGAGTTGCTCCATTCAACCACTAGGTGTCAGCGCAGGACTAAGAGCAGGACGTGATGGTTCATGTGATTTCTCTGAAACCAGCAGGAATCACATGGATGGTTTACGCTCAACATTCAAAAGGGACAAGAGAAAACACATCTGAATGTTTGATCTTTGAGTGAAGACGTGATTTGATCAGGTTGCTGTGTGGCAGAGTCTCACCTGGTCACTGCTGCTGGTCATCGTCAAACTGAAACAACAAGAAGAAGACTGAGTCAAGAACACGTGACTCAAGAGTCTTCGACCAAATGAAAGAAAGAAATCTAATATTTACTTCATCTTCAACTGTGCGTCAACATTAAATAACTTCATAACTCCAAAACATTCAACACAAATTGTACAGAGAAAATAATTATAAATAAAATAAATAAAATATACAATAACACAAATCTAAAATTAAAGTTTTGTTTGTTCAGTGACACACTTTTGAAAGCTGACTGAACTTTTAGAAAGTTTGTCAATTCATATTATATTCCAAATAAATCAACAGTTAGTGAACAATGATTAGATATGAAATCAGGTGAGTTTTACCTTTGTGTCTGTAGCTGTCTCTCTCTGTCCAGATCGTTCATCTCAGACAAGACAGCGATACACGGAACCGACTGAGAAGAGAGGCAGAAAGAAAATAAGGTTCATTTAACATTTTTATTCCAGGCAGCAAAACATTTAGCCAACAAATAAAAACCCTGAACAGAAGCTCTGGATTCCACAGAGAAACCATTTCAAAGTGGGAGGTTGGGATCGAGTTGTTTTGGTTTTTTTCTTTCTGAAAGGAAGTGGAGAGTCTGGGGTTCATCCTGTGTGGATTGTTTTGACAGAGGTTGTGTTTACCTCGCCGAAGCTCCTTCCTGCCTCCCCCTCCAACGCCAGCGTGACCTGGTCCACCTCCATGGACACAGGAACCGAGGGATCATCTGGGATATCGTCGTAGTCATCTTCATTCAAGTTCTCTGAGAGAGGAGAGAGAGCACAGAGAGGAGAGAGAGGACAGAGAGGACAGAGAGGACACAGAGGACAGAGGAGGACGGTCAACTTAGACAAACTGTTTGAGTCTCGCCATTAATCTCCTTTATTTTATTATATTCAAAGATGGTTTACTGGAGATGAGCAGGATATGAAAACATGATCTTCTCAGAAACAAAATGTTCTTTCTCAAGGTTTTTATTCTTGATATTAGTCAGAGGTGAGTTGGCACCTAAACAACTCGTGAACCTTAAAGTATTTTTTATAATTGATAATCTGCAATATACTTTGTAAAGGAATGAATGAAGCCATTTGTCTAAAATGCTGCAAAACTCTGAAGAGAGGTGATCAGTTTCCCAGAGCTCAAGGGAACTTTTTCAAATGTCTTACTTTGTCCAACAGAAGGTTAAATGGTCAAATTATTACTTTAAAAGAAAATATAAAAAGAGAAAAGCTGCAAATTATCACATTGAATATTTGAGAGTTTTGTATTCGATTAAATAATTGAGAAATCATTTCTGTTTACGGTCAGAGATCTCAAGAATAAAGTTGACTGGCGACTTGATCTCAACACAAAGTGAAATAGCAACAGAGGAGTTGAATACTGATATGAAGACATAAATGCACATGTAATAATGAGTAAGCGTTTAGATGATGAGTCACATTTAAACTCACCTGTATCGAGCTCCTGCACTTCCTTGCACTTAGTCAGCGACTCCTCCAGCTCTTTAATCCGTCTCTCCTGAGGATAAAACATGATGGAAATTACAGTAAAGTCTGTGTTGATGAAATCAGCTTCTCAGGCCCACGACAACATTACATGACACTTCACCTTCTGATCGTTGGCGGACGTCAGCGTCTCCAACACCCTCCTCACCTTCAGCACTTCTGTTTCTGGACACAAGATAATAAACAAACAGAAATAATGAAGCCTGGAAGTCGACCTCAGTGGGTCGGTCACCTTCTGTGGGTTTTAATGAGAAATGCTGCACAATTTAAAAACATCCCACACTCAGAAGTTCAACCCAAACAAAGTTCATCTTTTTTTAACTTTAAGTTCTGATTGTATCTTCTTTAAAACCTGCGCCAATTAATATTATTCATAATTTATTCAGCTTCTTTTATCAGGTTTGTTTTGCTGCTTTTTGTTAAAGATCGTTTCTGTACCCAAATACAAGTGGTGAAGAACTAAACACAGAGTTTCTAACTGAGTCAAAACCTTTAGATATAGATTTGACTGTATTAGTTGTTCCTGATAAAAACATAAAAGACTCATAGACAATGAGAGGACAGTACATATGAGATCCAGTGGCCTCCTGGTTCAGTAAACTCTGTTAAACTGTTGTTAAATTAAACATCAATGCTGATAAGTATCTGTTCTTTGATTTCTAATCATACACAATATCCCAAAAGCCTTATGCATGACTTAACTGAGTTCAATTTATAATAAAATGAGGTTAGATTATTAAATCAGGACGTTTGTTTGATGCTGTGTCTGAAGGACGTCAGATTCCACTGTCCAGTGTTTTAGACGTAGACCAGAATACGAGTCTCGGCTTTGAATAGATGGAATTCCTCCAGCATCCGAGAAGATAAGATAAAGACAGCCGAGGGTGGAATTACAACAGTCACATGTTCTGTGTGAAGCCTCCACACAAGAAACACTGACAAGGATTTAGGTAAAAAGAAAAAGAGGGTTAGGGTTAGGGTTGGAGTCGTCTGTGAGATGTTAGATAGTAAAATAAATAATTAACTGAGGACTTGGGATGAACTTAAGAAATCGTCCTGCTTCAGGAAAGCTCCTGGAGGGGGGGTTAGGAATGTGAAATGTCTATATCTCTAATCTTCATAACCCTCTTGTGTAATATCAGATTTGAGCTGCATGAAACAGTTTAAGAAACTTCCAGACGATTAATAATAAAAAACAGCTCCCACCTCCGTCTCCTCCCTCCACCTTCATCCGGCCCTCGTCCCTCAGCCTCCGCAGCTCCAGCTCTCGCTCGTCCAGCTGCTTCTGCAGAAGCTGCAGCTCGTCCTGCGACAGACCACAGATGTTAAATCACTGCTCTCTCTCTCTCTCCTCACTGTGTGAAACAGACGCTGACAGACGGACAGAATTAATCTAGTCTGGGTTTTAATTGGGCTTTTATTTCTTGCTTATTTGATTTCCTCGATATTACAGAGTATAAGAGGAGCATGGAAACTTGACATTTTTAACATGTCCCAATGTGTTTCTTGCTGATTGGCACACAACCGAATGCTAACACTAGCTCAAAGCATCACTGTGCCACTGGAGTCTGTGTGTGTGTATGTGTCTGTCTGTCTGTGTGTGTGTGTGTCTGTCTGTGTCTGTCTGTGTCTGTCCGTCTGCAGACTCACTGAACTCGTCTCAAACCCAGAGTTCCTTCAGAGATGTTTCAAAGAACGTCTTGTGAGCAGTGACGGAAATGTCATGTGTATAATCAGTGAAATGACCTCTGACCTGACATTAGTAGGAATTAGTCTGTAGGTCAGTGATTTGTTTTAACCCCTTATTCTCTGTTTATACACTGGGGGGCTGGATGGTGAGATATACAAAACACACACACACACACACACACACACATTTTGGTTGTTAAATACTAACACACCTAAAAATGCACATCAGATGACCATTTGTGTGTAAATGTAAACAGGAAGCAGATTCTCCTCTCTGCCATTTGTCGCCTACAACACAGCTCTGGAGTTTTTCCATCTCAAACTGGGTTTGGCAGGATTTTCTAAAGTTCTCCATCTTGGGTGCTCGACAACTCCAGAGTGGTGTCAACGACCGGCGCTGACTGTGATAGTGAGATTCAGAACAGGCTCACGCTACTTCACTACATCTGTGTTCTAGACTCTAGTCCTCTAATCTAGAAAATGTACGGCATGCAGAACAGTGGACACGCTGGGAAAACAGGACAGACACAAGGAGATGTACCAGTTTCCTCCTTCACAAGTGGAGGAACACGTTGTGACTGTAAATTTGAAACTGGTACAGATCTGGAGCCGCGACAGGTGGAAGCACTTACAGCAAGTGTGTGGTGAGAGTCAGGAAAGCAGAGAGCAGCAGTGGAGGAAGGTTTAGAGGATCTTAAGGCACCCGAGAGAGGAAGAGGACAAGCAGGAGATTAAACCTTGTTCACCTCGGCTCCAGTGAACCGCTCAGTGTTCCACTTTGGACGCTTGACAGGTTAGCATGTTGCGGGAAGATGTTAAATGTACAAGAGAGACAGAGAGAGAAAGAGAGAGAGAGAGGGGGAGGATGGAAACAGGGAGGAATGAGCAGAGAAACAAGGTCACGATTGGAGAGAAAGGAATCACAAGGTTTTCAATAAGCAATGAAGCATTTCAAAAAGGGCAGAAATCGATTCTGACCAGTGAACTACAGACACTCACTTTGGTAACTTTGAGTTTCTTCTCACACTGCAGCCTCTCGTTCTCCATGTCAGTCACCCTGAACCGCAGGTCGGTCACTTCCTGGTACAGGCCCTGAGGAAGAGGAAAGAATTCCCATCACCCAGTGAACTTGGAGAGTAACCGGCATCGGGGGAGGTTTGTGGAGACTGCACGAGATGTCTGATAATAAAACTTTTGAGAACAAGAGGTGGGGGGGGAGAATTCCTGCCAAAGGCACCAAACTTTATTTTCAGACGGACGTCCCACTGGAGAGAATCTGAGAAGCTCATGGAGAAGAATCTAAATAAGAAGCGTCGTGGTCCATTACAGTGTGGGAGGACAATTAGTACAGATATTAAGATGTACTTTCACCACATTAACCTCTCATTCATTTGAGGATTTCAAAGCCACACTGTTATTCCCACATTAATTTATAGAATTATGTCTGAGCCCCGTTCAGACCTGGTGTTAACATCTGTCCTGAGACGTTCATTCCTCTTTTCACATGTGTCTCCTGTGGCCACTTGTGATCCGATCCCACTTTCCTTGCTCGATATGCAAATAAACAAAGATATGTTGCTTTTACCCAGTCTGAGATAACAGAAGTGTCTGTTGTCAATATATCTTTCGATAAACACTAATAATTAAGTGTATATAATTGTAATAATGATCGCATATGGACAACACACACACATATATGGCAACGGGGCACGAACAGGAAGTAGTGAGTATTTAGATTTAGTTAATTAGGCTCTAATGTTTAAATAAATACACAATTGGTCGGCATTGCTCATATGAGATTAACGTTAACTTTCTATAATGGAGGCTCAATGGAAACTACAATAATTATGAACTGTTGCCGAAAAGAAAAAAAATCCCCTAAAAGCTTTTTACTGCCTGGAAATTCCACATAATATTCTCCAAATGTATATGTTCCTGCCGGTGGACAGAATGTATGGAAACTGTTAGTCCCACAGCCTTTTAGAGAGGGGGAGGACAGGGGGAGGTATGGAAGGGGGGGTGGGGGGTTTGGGCAGGAAGCAGCTGCCCGAGCATACGAGGAGTTTAAGCCTCTTTAGTAAACGTTGGAGAAGTTCCCCCTGCTCCACATGACAGCTCCGAGTCGTCCAGCCGAGTGAGACGAACCTCTGTGACTCGAAAACAATAACTGGGCGGCCGCCAGGATTCGGACTCCTGAGGTGCAGGTTGCAAACTGAGCACATCCCTCCACCTCTGCTCTATCTCACAGGCGGCACTCTACCTCGTGGTCCCTGTGGTCTCGCTCCACAGTCGCCAGCTTCAGCTTCAGACTCGACACCTCGGTCATCAGCTCCAGCTTCTGGGTCTCCAGCGCCGATCGGCTCAACAGCTCCTGCAGAGCCGGAAGGGGAAACTTGAGGATATTTACAGATTCACAGAAGGTCGAGAAAACTGGGTGTTGATTTTCCATTCATCTAGATTTTTCATTTTAAGTATTGACCCAGTAGAAGCATTTACCAGTTGAAGAAGCTCCTCAGTAGCATTCAGTTTCTCCCGGTTATGGTCAAGACAAGAGTCCAGGTCTCGAATCTTTTCGCCCTGCACCTCCACCTGGTCCGTCAGAACGCTCACCTGCGCAGGGAGGAGACATCTTCTATTATCATTTCATATTTTACTTCTTTCACATGAGAGATTTCTGTATTTTCCTTACGTCATATCAAACCACAAATTAACTGTGAGCCAAATACAAAAAATTCCCTCCTCCGAAGAATATTAAAACATGTGCTAATATGGTTAAAACAGAATTTAAATGGAATCCAGATGGTTTGAATCTATGCAGCAGGTTTGAATGTTATTAGGAAACTATGTTAAGTTCTTTATAAAGGGTCACATGGTGTCGCTGTGGGTTGACGTCAGCATTAAAACACAAATCGTTTGTTCATATTTCTTAGAAACGTTGAGACAAACACAAGACTCGACCCCCTTTGACGGAGCCAATCACACAAACTTGTTTACCTGGAGAATAAGACACTCTTTGTCGCTCTCCAGCCGCGACAGACGATCTTGGTTCAGTGCGTCTGATCCGTGTCCGTTGGCCTGAAATCAGAAATAGCACAAGTTGATTTGAGAGAGTTCGTGAAAGCAAAGCAGAGTGGAGGCCTCGAGCCGTCATGTTGAAATATGAATATGACTAAAGAGGCCAAAACTAAAAAAACCCTTCCCCTTTAGAAACATAGATCTCCTAGAATAGTGAACAACTTCCATCTTCTAACCTTTGTGACAGTGAACTCACAGGGTTTCCCCCCCCTGGAAGAAAAAACAACAGATTTTACTTTTGCCAGAAAAGCATGTGAGGCTCAGTCACTGTTCTCACATGGAAGTTATTTGAAAAATCGAATCAAAAGCAAACTGCGTGCTCGAATATCACACATGGAGAGACGAGTGTGCGAGGGGAAGAAAAACAAGAGCCTCGCGTTTAAGAAGAAGATGGAAAGTATTTTCAGCCGGACTCCTATAGAAAGTCTCATCACTCCCACGGCACGTCATAACAACACTCTTACAATAAACACAGTCACTGTATGGGCCATGGAGCACGATCGAGAGATGCAGAGCAGATCAGAGAATAACTCAAACCAGGTGACGTCTACAAACTGCTCTGGGCAAACGTACTGCTCATTATCCTGCTGAGCACTCAAAAGTGAGTTTCTCCTTCTTTTAACTCTGACGGTTAAGATTTATGATGATGTTCGCCCTCCGTGCTGAATGACAAGGAGAATCAGAGAAACCAATTTTTTTTTAAATCATTGCATCAGTTTATGTGTCTTGAGTATCCGGTCTGGAGAGTTAAAAGGCTTCCAGGAGACAGTGGAGGTGGAATGAAACCCGAAGACTCAAAGAGGCGGAGGAGGCGGTTTGAGATTCACAATATCCAGATGTTAGGTACAAAGGTAAAAAATGCATATAGGAGGCGTATGTGTAAACTTTAATCCTTTATTCGGTTTGTGATCAGATCCCCAATCAATCCTTGAAGGATCTGTGTATGGAAGGATAGACTTTAACTGTACTACTCTTATAAATACATATCAATCCAGTACTGTAACTATAATATTTTTGGTTTTCTTTTGAAAGAGACTATTCGAGGACTTTTTCTTTGACAGTATTTTTTGCTGTATCAGTTTTCCTGCAGCCACAGACTCAAAAGCAAAAAAACGCAGAAAGCTAAAAAGCCCTTGATTATTACCATTCCTCCGTGCAGCCACTCTGCCAGCCCCTCTGCGGTGGAGTCGGGGATCTGACAGCGCAGGTTGTCCCTCTCCTCATTGTCCATGAGCTCCAGGGCCGCGCGCAGGTCCTCGAGGAGGTGCAGCACCCGGAGGCCCCCCATGAAGGGCGAGGTGGGCGACTGGCAGTCGAAGAGCCCGTTGGAGTAATCCATCGCCTTGGAGCCTTGGGGGAGCACGGATGGAAGAGATGGAAGAAAGTGACTGTTTCACAATATCGTAAAAACAGTGAGGCTGTGGAATCGTAGTCTCTCATTAGCGTGGTATGAAAGTCATAATGAAAATCTAATGTGTTGGGTTCTCACAGACAAAATGGCAGACGATGACTAACGAAGAGAATTTACGACCGAAGCTGGTTGATCTGTGGTTGTGGTGGAGAAACGGGGGACGAGGCAAAGCTGTACATTTTACCATTTGGGCAAATGTGTGTGTACTTGTTTGTTCTGAACTCAAAAGTTGTGTAGATGTCGTTTAACAAATGGGTCAGAAACACACAAGTGAAAGCTCTCAACTGAAACTGTGTAAGAACAAAGGCATGTGGATTTGTTCAGATGTATAAAACCAAGTGTACATGTGTGTTTGATTTAGAAATCATTGAATGCAGAAGCCAGACTCCCACAGTAAATACACATGGGTACAGACACACACTAAAGAACATCTCTGCTTGTTCTCACTTACTGATGCAAAGAAGAATTAACATCAGCCGTCACTGTGCAAATCTTAGGTCTTTAATAGAATCTCCTGTGTATCATGATTGAAATTTGAGTCAATAAAACAATTTAAACACTAAAACCTGATAGTAAATCCTTTTAATCCACTTTAATATTTTCATTTAAGAAGCATTTTGGCCTCCGAGTGAACATTTTGTTTTCTAAATAGCTCTGAATGTTACACTCTGAAGACACTGAGCTGAATTAATCTGTAATTTGACTCCATAAAGACAAAGTTTAAGGACAATAACAGAATAACTATATTTAGGGACCTGTTGCTTCTCTCCACAGACATAATGGGCGAGCACATGATCAAATAAGGCATCATATGACAATATAATTGAATAATGACAATTATATTTGCTGAAAACACATTTTTCTGATATTCTTGGCAGCAGCAGCAGCAGCGTGTTGACTGAACTCGAGAGCCCAGTGTTCCCATCGTGTGCTCCGGACCACTTCACACCATCTATCATGGGACTGGAACCTCAGCCGTGATGAAGACGTCCAGTTGTAACAAAGAGACGGAGCTAAGTGAATTAATATCCAAACAATCAGGGGACTGCACACGGTAGCGAGGGACTGGGGCTCGATGATGGCTGTGGTTTCTGTGGAAACAGTGACTCTGCATCATGTGACCAGCCGCCCTGCTCCTCTTGGAAAGGTCAGCGCTATAATTACACACATCGGTGGAAAAGTAGGGGACTCTGACGCTGAAGGCTGCTCTGCTCATCTGCTGCAGCACACGTCTACAGCGTGTGGCCAAGAGTTCCAGAGAGCAGGAGTTTGTCTTCCAAACTCTCAGGGCTTGAATAATCATTAGTCTCCGTCACTGCTGGGACAATGGAAACTTTCTTCTCTCATGGTTGGGGCAGAAGGAGCCAGTGACGAGGGATCCAGCACCATTTTGTACTTTTTATGTATATTCAGGAGGATTGCATTAAGCTTCAGGAGGGAGAGAGAGAGAAGAGGCACATTCTGCTACCGTCCGGTGGAAGCAGAATTCCCAGCTTGCAAATGAAATGACTTCCAGATGTGGCCGGACCCCACAGTATTCACCATGCCCACCACCTCAAGTGCTGTGGCCAGGTCTCAGAGTCAGAGTGTGCAGTGCGGTTACCTGCTATGATCCCATCCATCTGCTCCAGGGCAGCTGCCAACATGTCACTGGCGTCTGACATCATCATCTTCGCTTCAATGAATCTGCAGAAGAGAAGGAGGAGGCTGGTTTTTTAAAAAGGAGGAGATGAGAAGGAAAAAGGAGAAAGAAGATTCATAAACAATCTGCCAAAGACAATATGTCAAAGAACGGAGAGTTCTCACGGACGGGGGGGGGGTTCCTGAAATTTACAGTAGCTAACTACTGAATGAAAGGGTTTTCTCTGCTCGTGAGCTTTTTGCTAATAAACGAGTAAACTAACCTTAAATGTGTATTTATTTATGGAAACTACACAAGAAAATACTTAAATATAGTCAATAAAACTCGCAGAAAACAAAAGAAAGTTCCTTCTTTGTCTTGTGTGACTGTAAACTGAATAATTTGGACTCCTGGGTTGTAAATGTGAAGACATCAGTCGATACTGAAAACAGATGTCACTCTTTTCCCTCTTATTTCTTATTGTTCACAGTATTAACTTGCTCCTACGCAAGCATCACTTTCAAACTACAGAGCCTGCTTCTATGTTTTTCACATTTCCATGTGAATAACGTTTAACTGGGTTATCACTAATCATGTTGTGATACCAGCTCACATTCTTCCCCTTCCCTCGGCTGCTGCATCAAATTAACCCTGCACTTTGTGTCACAATAACCCGGCTGCTTGGGAGACAAAAAACAAAGTGATCCCCGGGGCTTACCCAGCAGGCCTCACTTCCGGCGGCGGAGCCATCATGGGTTGCTTGTGGGCAGAGCCCCCCGTCTGGAATAATGACACCATTCTCCCAGGGGTCTCAGGCGCTCGAAGCGTCGGCACGTTTGACATCTCAAACTTCCAAAACAAAGTTGGACGGTTCCCACGTGACGGCTGGTTTCAAACACCCGTCACATGTCTCTGCTTCACTTTGCAACGAGCACTTATCGCCCGAGACGGAATCTGATTTGCTGAGGTTGAAGACAGGGTGGAGGTTTGTGCAGATGAAGCAGCTAAAACCCAGAACTAACAGCATAAAAACAGAGGCTCTGCTTGTTCAGACGTCCCATGGTAGGAGACTGGGGAGGGGGGGGCAGGGTCTGCAGACTTAATTTCCTCCCTCTCCGGGGTCACAGAGTCACACCTAGCAGGGTAAGAAACGGGCATGAGGAGGGTAATTAAACCAATGGTGGGGGGTGGGGGGTGCAGTTAACACAAGGGGTTCTTTAAGTTCCTCCCTCGCCTTAGCTCCACAGAAACAGGAGCAAGTTTCTTTCCAAACAACGTGCACGCTCCTGCAAATCTCCATCCACACATCAGAATAGATCATGAACTGTATACTGCTCGTGCACACGCTCCATTTAAAGCTAAAGACAAAACAAGACTCCGCTCCAGAAAATATGAAAATAAAAACAACTCGCTTTCCAATTATATTTAACGGTTCCCATGGGGGCTGCAGGGTGGAGGGGAAACCACAGATGCAACGTCTTACTACTAATTCGTTTTCCCTCCACAGGTATTTCCGGAGAATGATGGAAAAGCATCAGTCAACCTCAACAGGGTGGAGGAAGCTGTATTTGCTCAGCTGCTTTCACCCAGAGAGAGAAAACTACAGCTTCTCCAAGAGGTTTGTTGTGAGTCCAAATGTTTTCTATCTCAGTGTGAATGCTCACAACAACAACAAACAGGGAGGAAGAGGTTTCTGCAGGTTGAGTTAGAATTAAAACTTAAAACCTGGAGGAGAGGAGCCGACAGACGAGGGTCCAGCTCTCCGTCCACGTGATGAAGAGTGAAGTAATCATGATGGATGACGCCAGCGTGGAGGAGTGAGCGCTACACACATTCCGGAGCAGGTTAGTTCTCCCAAAAACTAAACACTGACGCCTGGTACCAGCATCTCCATCGACCTTTGTGACCCCCTCCCACACACACACACATATACACACACACAAACACACAATCCAGCCAGGACTTAATACATGAGGCTATTTCTCTATTTTTAACACTGACAACCAGGCAACAAACATGAAAACAACAAAGAGTCGCCCATAGGACAACAACAATATTAACACATTTTAAACAAATCTATTTTGAGAATGAAACTTGAGTTCTCATGATGCAAGTTTGTTTATAACTTTAACCAGATGGTGAGGACATGGTATGGAAAAGATAGAGAGGGGGAGGGACACTAACATTGAAAAGAGGGAGGGATTACATGACCCTGACACACACAGACACACACAGACACACACTCTGCTGCTGCTGCCTCAGACAGTCATGCTTCAGCTGGGATGCAGATGTGTATTTCAGATGAACTCATAGCGGTAACAGCAGGAGCGTTCAGCAGCCGAGAGGCACAGTCACACAATTAGTCGGAGTAATACGCGTTTAGAGTTACAGCGAGTAACGTCTGATGTGAACCGCCAATAATCTGGAAGAGGCTTTAAATACAGCTGCAGTCATGGTTTCAATTAAATTCCGATTCTAAAAGAATAGTATTCATTACACAACACAGCATCTTGAGAAGTTTGTTGTGTTGCTTCTCCTCTTAAACCTCCAGTGGCATTTGATCAACGCACAGTTTGCCATTGGAGCCTGATATTAAAAGTCCGATCTCATTACTGCACCAAGCAAACAGCACATCTGTGTTTTCATTAAGAAATCTGAGCTTTTCCAAGTTGCAGAGATATCAGTCGACCTTTATTGGATTTAGAGCAAACGGCCCAAGAAGTTAATATTTAAAAGAAAACTGCTCAAACACAACCAGTGCCTCGTATTTTGATCTGATTTGAAGTTAGATCAGTAAAACTTTAACAACCTATCAGTGGTGTTATAAAGAGTGAAGATGGCAGTCAGGTGAAGCCTAGAAGCGAGTAGTGAATCTAAACAGTAGATGATTGATTTAACTGAAACATCATGTCACCTCACACAGTTTCAGAAGCACACGACAGTCATGAATCCAGTCAGAGACCTTTGGAAGTCGGTGACACGTGAGACGCAGCCTCCAGTCAAACACCCGGCCTTTGTTTACACATCCCCATGAGAGATGGTGGAGTGGACCTTTAGTCTGCTGCTGTTTGACAGAAACAACAGCTCGGGCTTTAAACTGCTGCTTTCTTTCCTCACTGCAGCAGCAGCAGCATCGAGACACTACACAAACAAGTCTTTGTCTTTCACAGACTCACATGGCAGCTCTGCCACACTGATCCCTGGTTATTGCAGGGTTTTTTTTTCCACGTGGCTCCGACTACATCATAGTTAGAAAATCACACTGGAGCGGGGTGATGGAAAAGGGGGGAGAGAGGACGCCAAGAAAAACAGCCCAATCTGCTTTTGTTTTAATAAAAGCATGAAATCTCAGTCATGTTCAAAAAGGCATCAGAAGTCAAAATTCTGCAGTTAAATGAGTTTTACACGAATGAGCTGAAAACGTAAACAGGCCTTGAAACGGTGGCATCAACCAAACTCAGGAAGACCTTCACTCTGCTGTCAGGAAGCGTTTCCTGGCCCATTCATGGAAAAAACATCTTCCTCTTTTAGTCTGAAACTGCCACTTCCCAGTGATCCCAGTACCAACAGCTCCAAACGTCCAACTCTAAAAAGCAGTGGGATATCGACCTTCCTCAAGTTAGAGTGGAACTTACAGCTCAACCTGATCTTTAATAAAGTTCCTGCAAAAACTGGTTTAAATCTAATTTCCGAAGTGTGTGAACCTCCCAGTATAGTGCACGACTTTCCAGTGACACCTCCCTTCACTCAAAGCACAGCAGCCAGGGAAGTCCTGTGCCAAGAATGTCAGGAATGTAAATGTCAAGGAATAAAAAAGGTGCACGAGAAGGGAAACGTGCTCAAATGTCAAATTTTGTGGGAAACTAAAAACTAAAAAGTGATATTACAGCAGGAAAAGTTTGGTAAACACGCGTCTGCAGCCTGAGGAAATCAGATGATTACAGCCAGGAGATTACATTTATTTACTAAGTGTTCTATTATTCTCATTTTCCCACTAGAACATTAAATATAGCTGTGCAAGCCAATCTGCACCAGCATGGATTCCCCGCCCTGTGGACCATTAGCTGTGTGAGTGTGGCGCAGGATACAAATTTGGTTATTTTACCAGGGAGGGAAATAAAATCTGTTTGTTTTCACTCTCTGTGCCTGGAAGCCAGGAGCCCACCAGCTGATTGAAGGATGGACGGCTGCCAGCAGGTCGGCCAGCGCCTCGGGACCCAGCTTGTTCCTGAACCACTCGGTGCCGCCGAGGTTTCACCAAAACAAAGAGCTGCACAAGCCCAAGACTTATAAAAAGGAAAGAGAAGCCGATTCTGTTAGAAGAAGCAGATTTGAACTGCTGCCTGCTGCCGGGACTTAAACCCAGGTTCACCACGATGATTCAGCTCGGGTTTGATTCAGATACTGAGGAAGATAACCAGGTCTGGGATCTGCTAGTGCGTGAATACAAGTTCTGATCCAGTACCACTTGTTTAGAAGTTTATTAAGATGTTTTCAAACTAGCACTGAACTCCGGATAATATCCCGGGGCTGTGTTGGAAAAACGAAAATGTCCGAGTCAATTGCAGAGGACATTCGTAGGAGTTTCTCCTGCCAATTGTGACTCCAAAACTAGACAATTAAACAAGTTGTGAGTGATTCATTCTTTGTACGTGTTTAACGATAGCTACCAATACTTCCACATATCTGTTTAAATACATTGTACAAGTTATTTATCAAATGCAGTTCTCGATATCAGCCAATGAGCAAAGGCTAGCTATTGATAGGAGAGGGGGAGAACGATATCGGGCACTTCTCTGGTTAAATTAAAAAAAAGTTAGTTTAAAAGTAGGAATATTTCAACATATTGAAACGATTATGTCCACATCTGAGGATAATTAAAAAATCAAATCCTTTCTCTACAACTGACATGAATTTAAAAGTTTGTACTCTGTATATTTTCTTTGCCTTTCTTGAACAGTATACGTAAATTAAACGTGTATATGACAAAAAAAACACTTTTAATACATGAGGATATGATATATGGGGAATTTTGGGGTTGAATATAAAATAACTTAAATCACCACAAACTCTTGAGCAAATTGTAAAAACCCATTAAAATAAGTTTCTTTTGACGGTATATAAAGTAGTTGAGTTGTTAGCTAACACAAACACGTTAACATTGCGTTAAGTGAAGCTAGCGACGCCAAAACAAGCGTTAAACTAACCGTTAAAACTGAGTTGGTAGAAAAACAAACTTTTTGGCGGAAACTTGGTTAAAACTCACGTGTTTTTTTTCTTTAAGCAGGAAACTTTAGAGGATTCGTCCGGAGCGCGTCGGTGCGGCCGCGTTGATCCGAGTCTGACGCAGCGTCATCGTCCACGAGCGACTTCTCATTGAAATAAAAGCGAGACTCGAGTTTTCATCCAAACTCAAGACGCGCAGCAGCGAAGTCAAGCTGACGAGGTAGCGCGGTAAACCCGACCGGAAGTCCCGCGTGAGCTTCAGAATAAAAGGAGTGAGAAGAATATTTTTGATTTCAACCCTTCTCAATAAGTCATTGATTCATAATTATCTTATAAAATATATTTAAAAGTGTTCGACACATCACCCAGATTATTAAAACACTATATGTATGGTTCATGACAGTTTAAATAATAACAATTTTATCAGCAATTTATTAGTATTAGCTATAAACATTTCTAATATGAACAATATCGTAATTTAACGAATAATCTATGATGTTAAACGTGTATTTTATTTGGAATTCTACATAATATTATTATATAATCATTATTTTTGAACTTAGGATAACACCATACCATATGGATGAGAACTGGGACAGTACAAACAACATGTGACCGTATTAGGAGCACCAGTCAGTTAAGAGAAGACATAAGAAGTTAGTAAAAGATGTGAATATGAAATGACACAAAATTTCAACACACTCTCTTCTGAATTTTCACTCCAGTCTTTCAATAATCACAATAATAATCATGTTGTTTGTCAGTGACTCTGAGATAGTGAGGAGAAAGCTGAGACAGAGAAACCAGCAGGTGGCGTTAGAGACGTGCTGAAGATGTGAGAGACAACAGTTCAGTGTCTCTTGTGAAGGAGCCTTGACTTTATCACCCAGTGCAACAAGTCATGATATAACAGAGTGTCTCTGAGTCTGTCTCCCTGACTGAAGGAAACACAGCCCAGTGCAGGATGAGGTTTGATTTAACAGTCACTTACTGATCCCTGAGAAACCAAGGGGATAATATCAGAGAAGCCTTTTGTGTCACATGTGGATTCTGGCGTTTCTAAACGATGTCTGACATCCTAAATATTTTTAATTTGCACATATCTGTTCCTTGATTTCATTCCAGTATCGACAGTAGTGCTTTTGGATAGCGGTCGCACAAAAAGACCATCAGTGGAAGTATAACTCACAGTTTAATCATAAACTTTACGAAAAAGAAGTATGAAGAAAAGAAAACACATTTACAGAACTTGAATAGAAGTTTAGAGGAAATGTAAATATAAATGCATTGTTTTTTCTGTAAAATTAAAGTTTTATATCGACAAATATCGGCCAACATAAATTCACACATCAGCGAAAGGGTCATATCGGCAAACTGATTTATATATATATATAAGATGATCATCCTGGAAACCATGTACAGGTATTTCCAAGTTGTTGGCTCTTCATGAGAAGATGAAATTGAGAAGTATAGGGAAATATAGACTTCACAGTTTCTTCAGTTTTTCTCAACGCAGATGATTTATTGTGAGCATCCTGCAGCTTCTTGATTTCCAGAAGCAATTAGTGATTGATTTTGTATTTCCGACTTGAAACAGCTTCATTTCCTCTGTGTCTTCAGCCCTTTAAGTCCCAAAGCATCCAATCACTCAGCAAAGTAGTTTTAGTGGCCATGGTAACCTTGTTGCCTGGAATAACCCTCACACCCCTGTAGCATTTCTTTTATTTCTTTGTGTGAGCTGAAGTATTGTCAAGCTGTCCTGGCTGAAGCTGGAGGGTGAAGCTCCAGGCTCGGGTCAAGCGCTCCCGTCGCTTCACTCAAATGGACGTGAAAAAACACAATTCATGTCGGAGTCACCTGCCGGCCCTCCGACACGTCGAGCTGTACACGTGAAGCAGTCGACCTCACAGCGGGGACTCACACCACAACACATCTATAGACTCTCACGATCAATGAGCAACAACAACACTAAAAATAATCCTTTTATTTTTGTGGTATTTTCCAGAGGGATATTGTTGAATGTGAATGGAGGACAGCCGGGGCCGGCCATTCGGCACTTGACCCTTCGCTGTGCCGTTATTACCAGAACAAGCAGAAAGTACTTTAATAAAACCATAAAGGCTCAGTGGAGGCTGGAGCCTGAATGGAAAGCATGTGGACACATACAGTAAATCCACATTTTACTCTCTTTGCAGCCGCCTCTTATGTCCTCTTTGTGGCTGCAGCCTTTTATTTGATATTTCACTCGTTACTTCTCCCTCAAGGTAAATGGAACAAACAGATTTACCCTCAAGTAGTTCTAAAAAAACTTTATATCCCGAGCTGTGATTGTGATTAGTTGTTCTGATGCATCTCATAACCAAACCAGTAAAAACGCAGTGACCATGATTAGGAGCAATCGAAGCCAAACGACTGAAACTCTTAGGATTTGCTGAGATCGATGTTGAAAGGAGGAGCGATCTCTTCATGAGGAGGATGAGCTGAGGGAATCAGACACTGAGAGAGTTTCATTTCATCATCTCCACTGCTCATGAGATGCAGGAGATCACGCTCCTTTGGTTATTTCTTTATTTCTCATGCAACGCCCCAGACAGGGTGATAATTAAGGAGATGAAAGCTCAGGTGGCAGGGTCCCCGAGGGTTCAAACCCCATGGCCTAATGGACACACGCTCGCTAGATAGGGATTCCTCCCCTCACTTCAAACCATCCTTACCGCTCTCCTTTCCCAACCAATCTCAACCAAAAGGGATAATTATCATTCCTCCCATTTTCCACATCCAACCACAGACCGATTTGTTTGGGGACCACGGAGCATTCATCCACCGCACACAGAGCAGGTGGGATTCACTTGGCTAATCTCGTGTGACAACTGATTTACATACTGTGACAAGGCACTAGCAACCGTCACCACCGGCTGCAGGCTGGGAGCCACGCGTGTCACACGGATGCCGACCCTTCTGCCTCCTAAGTGCAAGTTGTGCTAACAAAGACGGGAACACGCCGCAAATAGCTTTGTCCATCAGCCGCCGAGAACCCCCCCCCGACATCCCGTAATTATTCCTTGGAGCCAATTGAAAGGCTGCAGTCGAGAGTGGCGAGGCCGAGACACGTCTGGCGATGAAACAAAAGGAAACTCTAAAGCTCGTTGAGGTGATGTGATAAGTGGTGATAAGAAGTGCAGGGTCCTCGGAGAAGCTGCCGACACGACCTTTGACCCTTCTTAATTCTTGATATTTATTCTCCATTTCCTCTACTACTGGTCCTGACATTTTTTTATTCATCGCTTCTCTTGTGGAGTTTTGTGTCAGACGCCTACAACTTGTTCAGAAAACTCTTGATGACTCATAAATGTCTCAAGGAAATCCGTGTCGCAAACTAAATACCAGCCGCCACAGTTTGAGTCATGTACCTTTGTGCTATTTAAAACTTTAGAGAAATACAAAAATTTTTTCGTGTGGTTTCTTCTTATTTTTATCACAGGCTGAAACCACAAGAGACAGATGAGGCGTTTCTGTTTCTTCCCGAGAAAGAAGCCAAATCTAAGCACCAGTGATCACTGAGTGGAAAGATCTCACTAATACATACACTCAACAAATCTCAGCTGTCAATCAAAACCATTTACCCCATTTTCACATCAATGAATAACTAGAAACTCATCAGAAACATGAATAATCTATATTTATTTAGAAGCTTTTTAACTTTCATTTCGTCCCCCAGGCCTGAGAGTGATGGGGGTGCACTAAGGTGGCTGAGTGGAGTTCACCGTGTGAATCCAGGACGTGTTTGTTTGTCTGCAGATGACATTTACCTTCTAGCTCCAATCCCCCATCGCCGATCCCCATCAGAACCAAACACCAACTGTACTGTACCAGCTCGCAGGCGTCTCTGCTTCTGCTCCATAGGCAGTGACTTTCTCCTTCTTTACTTTAATAGCTTATCAGAGAAGTTGTCCAGCAAACCCTTCTGCAAATATTATACAACAAATTCCCTTTAAACCATTTTTCCTGAATCCTGCTTGTGTCTGAAATTATGGTCAGAAAAAGAAAGAAGCATTAAACATTTAGGAGTAAGTAGGGACATCAGGCAGCCGCACACAGTTACTCAAAAATAAATATACAACAAGGAGAGTAAATAATATTGTTATGGTGGAAACAGAACCTGATTTAATGAGCTGCCGCCCGACAGCGAACACTCATAACAGATTCATGTTACCCAGGCAGTAAAGGAAGAGTTATCCAGAGCTCATCACGTGTGGTTTCCACTCTCTCTCTCTCTCTCTCTCTCTCTCTCTCTCTCTCTCTCTCTCTCTCTTTAAACCCGTTCAGATGGTGTTTATGAGCAGAACCTCACACAGCCACTAACTCATTTGGTTTGTTTCCCTGAGAACAAAATGATCTGCTGAGTTGGTCGTGTGTCAGGTGGAGCGCAGGGGGAACCTAGCAACAGGCTGCAAGAGGCACATCTCACTGCTCGCCCTTCAGAACATCCAGGCAGCTTAATGCACATGAGCATCACCACCAGCATCATCTCTCATCTGCATCGCATCGACCTGAACACATTCCACGCTGCTGATCTGCAATTCAGAAAAAAAAACTAAACAACAACAACAACCCAGATTAGGATATTTTGGCAAAAGCGGTAAAGGTTTCTGAATTGACCCAATTCTCCCGGTGACAGCGAGTGGGTTAGCGGAGCCTGGCAGAGACGACTGTGTTTAATCAACAAAATGATTCATCTCTCAGCCGCCCGTCATTCTGTGCTTGAACCAAACGCGTCCTGTTCAAAGCCTCGTTCGTTTGGGCTCTGAAGCTTTTATCGCTTTGTTTCCAGTAAAATGGACAAGGACCAGAAAACATGTTGTAGAGCAAGATTGAGGTGATTTTTTGAGGATCATGGGTAATGTTTGAAGAACCTTAATGAGCTTTTTGGCTGAAGATGTTCAGATTTTTCCGTTGTGATCCAAAACAATATCAACAAAATGTTTATTCAGATATCCACGGAGCAGCTGGTGGGTTTCAGCTCCAATAAACACAATCATCATTTAATTTTTCCATGATACATTAGGAGCAACATCATCTATTTCATTTTAAAGTGGAAATAAACTCAAATAAAGTTGTAGGACAAAGTTGAAATTGAAGAAGCAGAAGATGCGACATCCAAAGAATTCAATTAAAAAGCCTCTTTTCTATGTTCTCTGATGAAATGACAGAAACAGCTGTTATAACTTTAATCCTCAACAGGTCTAATTACAGGCTGTTGAAGTGAGGAGCCTGTACAGTAATTATACAGTCGTCGTCCAATCATTCATTCTGATTGACACGTATGTTCCATTCCGCCTGACGTGCGAATTCAATTAAAGTAACTTTAGCTTTAGTGGCAGGCTTCACTGGAACTTTCTCTACTCGATCTAATAAAAGTGTCTGGGAGCGAAACAAGATGGATGTTTTCTAACGGTGGACTCGTCCTCTAGGGGTGGGTGGGGAGCGCCGCTCGGTAAACAAACCTCGTGTCTCTCTGAGTAATAATCTCAAAATCTCAAAAAGGTACAAACAGACTTTTCACTGCTGTTTTCCCACATACTCGTCTATTTCTGCTTGTTTGTGTTTGTTTCAGCAGCAGCAGCAGCGGAGCACCGCCCACAGGAGGAGGATGTTGTGTGTGTGCGATGCTGCCAGAGGATTGTGGGTTTTTAGTTAAGTATGAAACATTAATCACTCGCAGGGCGCCAATCAGCTGTTATTAAAAACCCTGATCACGAAGCAAATGTTGATTTAATGCTTAATTTATTTCTATTTGACACAAAGGAAAACATAATTAAAGGCATCTGCACTGTTACTGTAAACAGGGGCGTGTAAAGGGACTTTAGGGGCCCTATGCAAAAGTAACCTTGGGGGGGCCTTAATCGAATGAAACAGCCCCCTCCCCAAAAAGGGAAGGCACTTTTTATTAAAACTTCACTCATCATGATTTTTGACATTCCAGCCTTTAATGGAAACTATAAAGCTGGTGGCATCGGGCCTTGTGAGGACGAGTGGAGGATATCGTTTACCGATGAGCCGGGGTTTTAATCCTCGTTCCAAATTCATTCAATTAGCTGCAGCCTAATACGCTGCAAGTGGGTGAAGTGATATCCCCACTACAAAACCACCACCAGGCCCCACACCCGCTGACAGATGAGATTCTGTCATAAATGTAATTATGTTTATATTGAGGAGCTCAATCCGCTGTCTGTCGGACTGAAGGAGATCGCATTACACCGCTTCGGCCTGGAAGATTTCTCTCCTTCAAAACAAGAGACACTTCATCTTGTGTGTGTGTGTGTGTGTGTGTGTGTGTGTGTGTGTGTGTGTGTGGTGTGTGTGTGTGTGTGTGTGTGTATGTGAGAGTGTGATGATTACACTTAGAAAGATACTTGAAGGTGAATTAAGTATTTGCACATTTTGTAATGGTGGAGTAGATGAACATCTCTCTCTCTCTCTCTCTCTCTCTCTCTCATCTCTCTCTCTCTCTCTCTCTCTCTCTCTCTCTCTCTCTCTCTCTCTCTCTCTCTCTCCCTCTCTCTGACCTCTGCCATAACAGCTGATAACAGTTATTACATTCAACAGCAAGAGAACAAATGCACCCGTGTGAAACGTGTGGTGGCTTTAAGCTGCACCGGTCAATATCTCTACGTTTGAATCTGCTGTAAATCAATATTTTTTTTTACATTAACTGTGGATGAGACGACTGTGAATCTCTCATAGTGACAAACCGGCAGGAAATTATCACCAGACGTTGCAGGTGGGGGGAGATTCTGAGCTTCTTTTCGAGTGATACATGTGCACGTACCGATATCTGTAAATCTGTGGCTCTGTGGCTCTGTGGCTGATGAATGCTCCGGTTTATCCACCGGGAGCTGACGGATGTTTGTCTTAAACCTTGAACAAGGTTGTTTAGAGCAAAGACAACGAAAACCAAACTGTGCCTGAGCCAAAAAACACTGAATAAACAGCCTCAAACAAAGATGCTATGAAACACTGCGCTGAGGGAAAGTGATCGAATCTAGATTTCCAGTTGTTTTCACCAGCAGGTTACTGGTTTATCTCCTGACACCTTTAAACAGCTCTAGGAGAGATTACTTCTGTCATTACACGTTTTAAACGCACACGCTCAGACTGTGGCTCTTTTGGGAGCGTTTGTTTTGTTGCTCGTCTCGTAAGTGAGGAAAACAAACAGATGTTAGTTGTTGATTCAAACCACTGGTTGAGCGTGGGCGTTGCCTTTGTGTGCCCGCTGCAGTAATCCTGTTATAAATCTCATGTAGGCTCTATAAGCCCCCTCAGAACGACTGAGGGATAAGCCCATGTGTACAGTAACTCCCCCCCGCCTTCCATTGGGATAACATTACATAATTTCTTCTGGCGGGTGGGATATAAAGCTAATATTAGCTTTGACAACATAAAATATGTTTGTCTTAAACAAAAACTCACGTCTCTAAGCGCAGGAAGCTGCATCGCCTCGGCCACTGTATTCCCTCTGCTGGTTATAAATAAACAATAATTTGGTAAATTAGTTACTGCATATATCAGTTGGACAGTAAACAAGACATAATTCAGGAAATGTTAAATTATTCGAGCACATATATATATAGAGAGAGAAATTGCTCCCAGTGGTTTAAATGGAAAACACGTTTATGCAGATTTCACTGTAAAAACAGGGAAGAGACAAAATAAATTCATAACCCCATTAGAAAAAATGAATTATTTAGGAATGGTGCAACGTCTGGGGAAATAATAACTCGAGGTTGAGCATCGTATGAGAGGATTTAAACTCAACTGTACGGAGCGAGGATGCATTCAATTTCTTGCTCAGCTCAGTATGGATTACAACCGTGCAGACAATATATAATACAAGGAGTCTTAAATATATTGTATGGACAAAAGTAATACAAAAGTTAGAGTCCCATAGTGGTGGACAGGGTTCAGTATAAGGAAAATCCGTCACCAGACCAGATCAGCACACATTAAAACACACAGCTTCTATGTATTCTACCTCTGATTACATTTCAAACTACTTTTAAAACAATAATCAAACCCAAAAAACTGAACAGATTGTGAATTGGAATTATAGTCTGTCTCATATAGGCTGCTGCTAAACAGAGCTGGAAGAGGCCGGTGCCCGATCTGCAGGTCATCAGTCAAAAACTGTCAAATCATCACATGCCGCTGGGAACAGGCCGGGAAATTACATCAAACACAGACGAGCCGGATCCACAGGGAGGAGGTTTTGTCACTGAAAGAGATTTATTACAGAATATGGAGGGGGGTTTACAGATTCCAAAGATTGAAGCCTCTTAAATGAATCAAACATATTTCTACTTTAAATGTTGCGAAGTCATTGTCTTCTGTATCCTGTGGTTTTGATTTCCTCACTGGGACTAAGTCCAACAGTGAAATGCTGCAGGAAATATATTTATCTGGTTGCTGTTGTTGACGAGGAGAGGACGGAGGAACAGCCTGTGCTCCTCAGGAAAACTCAGCAGGTGGTTCCCCCGGGGTTTGTAGCTTGTGAAAGATCAACCTGCTTTTCCATCTCCAGGCCGGAAGGTGTTTGACACTAACATCACCAGATGAGCGGGGTCGAGCTCTGAGGCGGTGGGATATCAGGGGTCAGTTCTCCCTGCACAGGTTCATCGAATAATAATAAAAGAATTCATTATTAATCACACAAACTCTCCCGTTCATTGAAAGATGAGGAAAAAATAGGTTAAAATATGCAGTGCTTTCGATTTTATTGAGTAAAATGATATTTGTTGCACTGCATCACCGTCCTTGAGTATAATGTTGAGAGAGAAATATAATAAAGAAGGTCAGGGGCTTCGGAGCTCGTCACTTTACGTTATGCAAACACGAGCAAACGGCCTCGAAACGCTGCACAACACTGGTCACAACACAAAGGTCAAGCTTTGTCTAGACAGCTCGCTCCGGCTGCAGCAGCACACCGGATCGTTGGAAAGAGAGAAGCTGCTCCACTCCCACTGATCTCTGCTTGTGTTCTGTGGGACCCTGAAGTTTCCAAACCCCTTCTCTTATGAAAGAAGTGTTTCTGGGTTTCTTTTGCAAAGTGCAATGATGAAATGCTGCCTTCAAACTAAAAGCTGGAGGTAATCTGTGCAGATAAATGTCCCGTTGCCCTGAAAGGATTTCTAATGGTTTGGTGCCTGTGTTCAGAAATCCATTCATTAGGTGCATGTTGATTTTTTTGCAGGAGTGAAATTCCCTCCTGAATCTTCTCCAGTAGCCGGGACAGTGTCACAGGTCTCTGCAGTTTAATCTCCTGATGATGCTACTGCAGGTGTTTGTGTCATCAGGTGAGTTAATGGGGAGTTTTCACTGGTGGGGAAACAATCTCTCTACACTGGTTTGGCACGACGCTGCTGCAGCTGCTAGTCCTACAACCAGGAGACAAATAAACAGGAGGGAATTTATCTCAGTTTTTAAAATGCTTGCTTGAAACGACCTTTAACCTCTAGAGCTGCTTTCAGAAACACACTGAACTCCGGATATCCTCTGGAGGAGCGAGAGCCTCCAGAGTTTCTGTGGACTCTTTGAAACCGGACCCCGGGTTAGACGCCACAGAATCTGTAGAGGAGCCGATGAAATGAAAGAACCAAAAAGAAAACAAATACTTCAGGGTGTAAAAGTGGTTTCACACACGTAGGAGAGGTCGATGTGATGAAAATCATTTCACCAGAATCCATTCACAAGATTACCAATAAAAGCAGCAAGGACATTTCTGACTCAATCTCAAAAGTGTGTTTCCTGTTGTGCTTCCAGGTTCTTAAGTCCAGTGTGAAGCCATTGATGGATGAAGGTTGAGCCGATGATTCACCTCCTCCTTCTGTTATATACAGAGAGCAGTCACTCTGAAATGCTTTAAAGGATCAGCCTCAGCTTTTCTGTGTAAGTTGGTCGGCCCCCTGTAGGTGAAAATTTATGCTGCCTCATGGCTTCTAACTTTTCAGGGTCGATAACTCAAGTTTCACATCTCATAAGAAAAAATAATCCACGTTGATACTTTGATCGATTCCATCTCGTTTGTTCTTTTAATTCCTAATCCGCCTGTAGCTTTTAATTGACTCCGATTTCTTTTCCCTCCAGTAGCAGTTCCTCCGACCGGCTGTCACCCCTTCTCCAGATGTTTCAGGAAGCTGTCTGGGCTGAGAGCTGTACTTACCGTCTCCCGTCTCCCACAGACCTTCATCAGACACACAGCTTTTACAACTAACTGCAGTCTACAGAGATACAGAGTGTTGTGACACCGAAGTGAGAACATCACAACTTTTCTAAGCCGTCAGGTAAAAGTTTGGACATTTGCTGTCGGTGAAGACAGCGACTCATGAGTTCAGGTGTGTGTGTGTGTGTGTGTGTGGGGTCCTCTTAAGGGTTTTCAGAGAAATATCACCGTGTCCTCTCCGTCCCTGGATCCTGCATGAAGAGCAACACCCTGTGCTTTGATACCAGGGACGCTCGGCAGACACCTTTAAAGTTCAGCACCAGCACGGCATTTCCTCATGTCTGCAACACACTGACACACACACACACAGACACACACACACAGACACACACAGGAGTGGAGAATCTCTGAATCTCCTTGTCGATCTTCTTTACATCCTGTTTTCTTTATTCGTTCTGTCTTTTATAAATCTTCATTACAACGGGTCTGATTTAACAATAGGATAATACGCTTGGGTAACTGCATATCTCAAGGGATTGTGCATGTCTCAGAGCTAATAGCATGCTTACTCCTCCTGTCTCTCTATGTGTGTGTCTTTGTGTGAGATGCCTTTTAACCAGTAAAACTGTTTAATCTTCTTTTGATTCTCTAATTGCAGGTTCCTCGTTGTTTTTCTCCCGTGCTCTGCTCATGCGTTTCTCAATTTACTCGTTCGTGCAAGCAGAAGATTCAAGGACATAAATACAGCTCAGACGTGTCAACACAGATATATGCACGTCGCCTCTATTAATGGGATTCTGCCGAAGCCGTGCATGTACAATTACCCCCCCTCACCTCCATAATGTAATAGCTAACTGAGCTTTCCCGAGCAACTAATAATCTCTAAAGCTACTTCATTAGCAATTACACACGGAGGGGACGTTGTGGCTGACGGCTCTTTTCAGTTTGCTGACACTGATGTTTGTGAAGTAGACTGAGTGAGCGGCTGCAGTTTGTTGTGGGTCACAGGTACGACTTGTTGTTTCAGTCCACAGTTTCAACACCGCACACACACAGTGATGAGCTCGACACGTGTCAATCAAACCGGGCTCTCAGGTCGGATGAGAGGTTTGGGAGGTGCAGGATGGGATGGATTTTGGGAAGGACAAAAAAAGAGAGAGTGAGCGGACGTACGTTAATTGTACTGGCAGGGCGCTCCGACCTGTTGGCAGCGGGGTTGTCTCAGAGTCCAGCTGGCAGGAGACAAGAGGAGGACGCAACCTTGCTCTTGTCTCAAAGTGGAAATAAAGGTCTATCCTCATCTGACTCCGGGAGAGCGGTGGGAAGTAACGTCTCCTGGAGTGCTCCACTTAAGCACAACTTTAGAGTACTTCCACCTTAGAGAAGTATTTATTCTTAATGTACTTTATAGGAGATAACAGCATCGGATGGAGATTTTATAATCTCCATAAGATTATATAACACAATAAACTAGTAGTTCCCAAACCCCAGGAAACATTTGATAAAACTCTCAAATGTATATAAAGTATTTTTAAATCTCTCCTAACATTATGACATCAGATAGCGATGGATGCGTCTCCCATAGTTTAAAACATTAACTTCTCAAAACCAGAGACGATACACGTGGTTGACAGAACAACCTTTATCCTCGATATGATCCTTTATCTGAAAGAAACAACGAAGGTCATTTCTCGATACATCATATTTCCGTAATATCTGGTTAAAGGTCACGAGGACTTTGTCCACAGAGACGTCCCTGAAGGACCCCAATCTCCCCCCACTGTTTGATATATCTGAAACTCTTAATGAGTGGAGTGAAAGATCGTCCTTCACTACCTTGTCCTAACCTTCAAGTCCTAATGGCATTAGCTGTGATTGGATTATTGCACCAAACACTGACAGACTTCAGATTCTACACCAACACTTCACCTGGGACCGGACGCAGCCGAGTTCTAATATTAGAGCCGGAGCGATATGGGTTTGGGCAGATTGCAACAAAAAAAGGATATGGAAACTTTCAGGTTTAACCATAAACTTTTGAATAAAAGGAAAACACAAATACAACCAGAAGATAACTGAATGTTTTATTATAAAATATAAACACTTTTTTTTTCTGTAAGGCAAACATTGACTTGTCTGTGAAAGATTATTTTGATCAACCGATAATGTCAAGTTCTAATTATATGAACCCAGGCTGACACTGGTGTTATTGAAGCCTGTGGGAGCTGTGAGGGGAACATTTTAATTAAAAGTTTATGTTTATACAAACTAATAGAAGCATTTTTCCAAGTAGTTATTTTGAATGTGTGAACAAAAGTCAGCAAGGATGGATTTAAGACTTTATCTTTAGATTGTTATTATTCTTACAGCAAGTAAAGGATCAGATTTCATCTTTTGTCTCTTTGTGATTCTGTACTTTCTAAAATAATCCACATTTGTAAAGATTAAAAGGCAAAAGTAAAGACTATTGAATGTTTGATTTAAAAACTAGCTGCTTTAATAAAGGGAGTATTATAATTTTTTTTATTTTAGGGAGTTATTCTCGACTTCTGATAAGAATTATTCAAACATGAAGAAGAGCAGCAGTGATAATATCCAGAGGAAATATTAAACTGGACATATCACTGGCGCAGCCCTCTCTCTGATGAAACAGGCCTGACTGTTGTTTGTTTGTTTTCAGGCCAGACTTTGTTAGATCTGAACTGTCTCATGCTCAAAAGGGATTTAAAAGGTCAGGGATGAAGCCGGGGGCCAGACCCCGATCAGTCTGAACCAGGAAACAGACTCATAAATCCAAATATCAGGTCCCAAAATATAAGAGAGGACAAGAAAACAAAGGTTTCCTAACCGCTCTGATCTGTAAACACAGTCTCCATGAAGTTTGGTTAAAGTTTAGTTTCCTGGACTTGATTTAATTCCTTGAACAGGTCGTTTCCAGGACCAAACAAAAACACAGAACACTGCACAATGAGCACTCGTCTGCTCAGTGAGCAATCTTGATAATGAGCAGAGAAGGGACTTGGTTCACTTCCCGATCTGTGAACAGTGACGTGAATGTTCCTGACACGAGAGCAAGAAGGAATCAGTCACATGTGAGACCAAGAAACTCAAGCATATTCAAAACGTTTTGCATTTTGACTCACGAGTCAGTCGGCTTCTTATTATCCGTTCTTCAAATATCTGAAAACATAATTTGTCTCCGGCCACTGGCACGTGTTTATAAAAAGGAAAAAATGAAACCGGCAGGAGGTGTAATTCATGTCAATTTCTTTTTACCGAACACTTGACAACCTGACGCTGATTTGGACATTTTGCTGTCTGATCGTCCTCAAGCTAAAGGTTTGTCTTTTTGACAGGACGCAGATTGCCTCTGACAGCTGAGCAGTTACTAGAGATGTATTAATAGAAGAGCTACATGGATGTAAGTGCTTTGAATGAATGTGGAGACTAGAAAAACACTTTATAGTTTGACAACCACTTTCCTTTCAGCTTGCTTTTGTTTGTTTCTCAGCTTCTGCAGAGAAGGAAGAATTAATGTTCCGCAGGTTGATGTTAACTTTATCAGTTTCACGGGGCTGGAAACGAGGCCGATGAAAAACAAACCATCTAAAATGCTTTTTCACATTCTTCAACAGAGGGTTGAACAGTTTTGTTATTGAAGATATTGACGGGTGCATCTCAAAAACAACATGGTCATTCTTGAGATAACACATTTTATTTAGATATCATAAACGTCCTCTACCATTGGCTATGAAACAGTCAGTCATGCTGCTTTATGAACTTAATTCCCAGGAAAATATATATATATTGAAATGGTAATATTGCGCTGTCACATGCATCAACTTGTTCCCTTCTCCTGACATTATCGTCTTCATTCAGAGCAGCAAAAACAAGAAACAAAAGTCCTAACAAAACAAGTACTTCTTCCAAATGACTGTCTGCTGCCAGGCGTTGAGCTTCCTCTCCGTGACAGTGAACACACAACAAGACGTGTTATTGAAGATTCATAAACATGACGTTGAGAAAGTATTAAATAAGCAATGCACTGACTCTCCCCCATCAGAGCTGTTGACGCGTTCCACAAAGCCGTGTTCATGTTCCGCTGAACAACGAGCTCAGAGAACCACGGTGCAAAAATCTAATTTCCATACAAAAGAGATAATTTGTATTTACGCTTTTACGAGACATTTGATACTTGAATTAAATATGAACAGATGAGACGCAGGGCGGAAATAAACTCTTTGGCAACTGCTGTCGGTGAAACACGGATTAATTAAGTTTTTTCAAATTGTGTTGATATATTTGTTTACTTTCATTCCAACAAACCTAATTAATTTGTTTGTGATAATTCCATTGTTTGGTATCTTTGTTTAAAAAGGGATTAATATCAAATTCTGGGCTGAGAAACTCAAGCTCAAGCTGTTTATTACTGACTAATTCATTTTTTATTTATTTATATTCACAAGGATTTTCTTTTTTTGATTTAATTTAACTTTAAAAGAGACTGAAATCACTCAAATCTAAATAGCACCAAATCATGTCAGTACACAAACCAGCTGTGTGGACATGAAGTGGTTTTGTCATGTTGTGTCTCACGGTTAACACACTCTCAGTGATGTGCGACCATCACACGCTGGAGAGCAACTGGATTTCCTGGTGACTTTCCAGTGCAGGATCCCCCCCCCCGGTTTCCAGTGGCCCCGCATCTCCGACCCTGTCACTAGCAATCGCTTGTATGTGCGATTAGGCCTTGTTAACTTGTGTCGCTCCCCTCAGCTGTGGCAAGACGCTTATGTAACACAACATTCGATGCGTGATCGTCAGCACCGCCGTCTCCATGAGAGAAATCAATTCGGCCCGATGGTTCTCACCGCGGCTTTTTCCAATCGCTCGACCCCCTTTTCTTTCTTCTCCCTCTCTCTCATGTGGCCCTGCCTGTGTGAGAGAACAGCGGGGGGGGCCTTAACTAGCACGGATACCATTTTGTCCACAAAGCAAAACACAGGCTGGTCGGAGTTTGAAGGTTATTCCTTATGAAACGAAGCGCTCAGAGATAAATAGGCTGAAAGCGGCTGGATGGGGCCACTGGGCTGAAATCTCTCTGTTTTCAAAACTGAAAATTTGTCAGTTTTTTTGCACGTTTATCTTATTGTGTGTGTGTGTCTGCCTCAGTGTAGTGATTCATGTGAACGCTGTCGAAACGTTTACAGAATATATTTACGAAAGATCAAGCAGGAAAAATGTACGTGTCAATCTTAGAAGACACAATCAGACTCCTGTCATCCAGGTGGCTCTCGTCGAACCACACCTCGCTGCACAAGGGGGGGGAAATCTATTAACCTTTCAGGCAGCAGGAGAACCCCCCCCCCACACACACACAGCCGGGAGGGGAGTGAAACACATCTGCATTGAAAGGTTAAAGGGGGAGATGTGAGGTAATGAAGCACAGACGTACAAGAGTTGGACGAGTGGTGGGGTTTGAGATCTAAAACCAGGAAGATGGTCACAGATGAAGAGGAACAGTCACCTTCACACTTTCAGGGACCCCCACCACCCCCCACCCCTCTCCTCCTCAGAGTCAGATCCACATCAACGGATAGTACTTGGGGAATATAATTCATGTATATTCAGCACTTACCTCAGTATCATGGGAACATTTGCACTTTGCACATAATGATGCCTGATACAATTATTCTATTCTGATTGGATCCGGCTGCATTTTACCCACGGTTTAATGTGGGTAAAATTAAAATATACTTCCAATCTTTACCTATTGAGCCCTAAAATGTAAGAGAGAAGCGAATTTAAAATTTGGCTTGTTAATTTACAGCGTCTGTTCTCATATCAGCAGCCAACACACACAGCTGGTGCACACAACACAAAGCGACAACCAAGCAACGACACCACACTCCTGCTAATTATCAGGAATAAATCACGGTGTTAAAAAAAAATCATTTGGGTTATGAGCAAGAGGATAAATCAAGAGCACGTATCGATTCATGGAAGTGGATCCACGGCTCAGACCAGCTGTAACAACCTGAGGCCGTGTTCTCAGGGTAATTCAGGAAACGTGTCAAGTGTTCAGCAGCGATACACAACACAACAAACGCAACAAACCCCCCCACAGCCTTCGTTCCAGGACGGACAGAAGAAACCAAAAAGAGCTTTACCAGCAGCTTCTGTAATAAACAGTTGGATTTATCTGATTGAAATAAATACCTATAATGATATATAAGTGAAAATAAATGAGATTTATAAACGTGTTGCAGATAATAACCATCCATATGTCTGTGGATCGCCAGAGGTCCCGAGCTCATTTCAATCAGACAGAAAAAGAAGTGACATAACAATGGCTCTGATCTATAATGTGCGCTGTAGCATACAGAAGACTATTTCTGGGTTGAGCGGTCGGGGCCATAAAGCAAAGACATTGTCGTTCTGAGGGGATGATCTCTGCCCGAGGCCGTATTCAGATATTTAATGAGATATTTAATGGCCGCCTCTGCTCACCTGTCTGACGAGAAGAGAGGCCGGGGCTTCAAAACTGTGCCCTTCCCCCTCAAACGCCTTTTTTCTTCTTCTCCTCGTGTGTAGCAGAGTGTGAAACTGCTAGCATTGCCCCACTGATGGCGCAGAAGTAATCAGCGTATTAAATGCATCATTTCGTTAATTTCGCACAGCGGCTTCAGAGCACTTTGTTTTGCTTTTGAGGCAGATTGAAAGACAGCGTGCAGGCTGGATCGCCGAGTGGCAGCTCTGTGCAGAGCGGTCAGGGAGAGAAACAATCAAGATGCCACTCAGGACAGAGCGTTTGGCTTCCCAGAGTCAATGTCGTTTTTTACTTTAGGACACAACGCAATCCAAGAAAGCAGAGCAACGAGTTGACAGAGGGATTATTGACCATGAAGACTTGAAAAGAGAAGACGATTTGCCCGAGGAGCAGGAGAACAATAATCAGCCCGTCAATCAAGCTGTCAACAGACCTCATCGTCTTCCTCCGTACAGTCGAGTCGAGTGCTGTGTTTCTGGTTTCAGATTCAAGTGAGCAACAGATGAGTGTCTCCCCAGACTCAGCGTGTGAAGCTGCTCTTCAGCCACTTGTGTAACTGCTGCAGTAGAGCATCCACAAGTGCTCCGTCTCTCCACAAGAGGCCCAGAGGAGCCGGGAGGGGAGTCGGCGAGGGGCTCGTTTTACATGTGCACAGTTACGATGTTCCTTTAAAACCAGGTTTTTTCAGGCCAAGGCCCCCAAAACTGGTGGAGAGATGGTGCAGGGACCCCCTACTATATATATTGTTTAAAATTGTGTTTTATATTAAACTGGGCCTAGTGCCATGTATAAACATAGCTACCCTGTTATTGTGCATTCAATACTAAGCTATTCAAATATTACCCATTTATAAACATACATCTTTCATACAACACTGAGCTTTTAAAGTAATTCACAGCTTCATGTTTTTATTTTAAACATACATGTAGAAGAGACAGGGAATCCTCAAGCCATCTATGGATGCCACACATACTCCCACATTAGTGAGATGTCGGACCCTGATGGGTAGCACACAACTTATCTAACCTTTGACGGATGGAGGTTGTCAGACAGAGGTTTAAATCAGCCTCTCAATATGCTGGATACATGTTAATGTGTATTTGAAGACATTTAAATTTGTGGGAAAAAATTGGGTACAAAAAAAATAAAAAATTATAAAAAATATAAAAAATTGTCAAATCAACCAAGCATTTCGCGACCCCCCTGCAGTACCTCCGCGGACCCCCTAGGGGTCGCGGACCCCCTGTTGAAGACCTCTGCTTTAAACTATAGTGTGAAAATCGTGCCAGGTACTTTATAACTGAAGCAGGTCAATTACAGCACCGACTCGAGATGCAGCACCGAGTTCACACGTCCAGCGGGCATGTGAAAAGGAAACCAGGAGCACAATCACAGGTGAAAACACTTTCTCACATTTACAATGACAGACACCCACAGGGAAGTTTTGATATTTCGCTCCATGGTTATGCTTTAGAACAAATAGGGTTATGGCGGAATTATATAAGATGTGTTTTTCGATATATTAACCCAAAAAGAGAATACTGATATAATTTGTGACGTTATAAACAATTATTAGGAGCAAAACATTCACTTTTCAAACTAGAAAGGGAGTAAAAAACAAAAGATACAAAATAAAAACACACCAATATCGAACCTTCAGGGATTTCGCTCGATATCCCTAAAACATGAGGGAAATCATTCTAAAGAAATCATCCTTCTACAAGCCGTCACCCTCACAGCTTCCTTGCCTCCATTCTATTTCGATTCCTCCCCATCTCAAATCTCCACATCCTAAAAAGCCTGAACGTGAGTATAGAGGAGGAGCAGCTGACCATCTGGTTTGCCGGCTCTAGCCTCCCTGCCCCGTCCATCCCCCGAAACCATCACCATCTCCATAAGCCTGTCCGATAGAAGGAAGATAGAGCGTCTCTGTTAGCTCTGATGATTACACAACAGTGTTATCCCTTCCTGCCGCGTTGACCTTTTGTTGCCAGGTGATGAGCCGCGTCTCCCCACGGGCGCCCTATCTCCGAGGCGCCCGCGTACAGGAGGCTGGAGACGATGGGCTGATAGCATCATCGCCTGGGAGAGCCAAGACAGGAGGCTGGTTTTATCTGCTGTGTCCTTTGTCAGCTTGTTCCCCACACGGGGAATCAACAGGTGACTTTGTATAGAGGCTGGATTCTGACGGATTAATTGACTTTTTTCGGGGTTTATTTCGGGGGGGCTGGCTTCCAGAAAAATGTCACTTCTTTACAAGTAGAATCAACAAATCTGTTGACACCACTGAACTCGTGTCAACACTTAGACTCTCAGACTCATAACGGCCAAGATTTGTTCGCTTATTTGTTTTTCAGCAGGATTATGCAAAAACTGCTGGATAGACTTCAACAAACCTCTGTGGAAGGATGGGACATGAGCCAGGAGAAATCGTTTTCTATCTTCACTTTAACATTACTGAAACTTGTTCACCTCTCTACCAGGGAACAAGTCACGGATCTTGATATATTCCGAGTTCTTCTGCAGGTTCGGTTCCGACCCGGCCCTTTGCAGCATGTCTTCCCCTCTCTCTCCTGTCTGATAAATGCAAAATTAAAAGCATCTTCCAAAGACAGAGAATCAGGAATATGGCATAATAAGGGCACTGACATTTATGAAAAGAAAATGTGGTTGTAGTGAATCTCATTGTGGTTTTATTAGGGGACTATTTGCATATGTAAGCAGACTATTGTGATTTTAAATGGTGCTTTTTTCCCCCTCGGTTTTGAATCTAAGGTTAAATTTATTTCTAAGTGCTGGAGCAGAAAATCAAACGGAGCGAAATACCTGCAGACAAGTTTTCATGACCTTAAGTAAAAAAGGTTATTTTATCAGATACAAGCCGCACGGACATTGAGGAATTAAAGTCCAGAGTCCGCGGGGGGAAGATGCTTCTGTTACCACGCGTGTCCATCACAGCAGGCGCTCCACAGCACGTGTTACGCAAGGCGCCACCTATCCACAGTTATGCAACCGCCACCTCAGCCTTGCCTTTTGTTAACGACCACAACCGCCGCTGTTCCTCTTCGTCTCTTTTAATAACCTTGAAGAAAAAACACAACACACTTTTGAAGGCTGCAGCAGATCGAAGAGCCAGTCGTTCATTCAAGCTCGGTGCTCGGAGCGTGGGCGGCAGGTTTAAGAATAGGTCACATGAGTGCAGACAGACGATGGGGGTGCAAGGAGCTCGATACCGCATCCTCCCAGACATGTTTGTCTTCGCTCTTTTGATTTTTGGTTAAACGCACCTCGGGATTCTAATAAAGACGGGGAGGCCTTTGTGACTTTATGATTATGTGTCTCGTCTGCTCTCGGCTCATGAGATTTGTCTCCAGCTACTCGGAGGAAGAGAGGAAACGAGGCGGATAAGTTATCGTTGTTTCTGAATCGAGGGAACAAGCTGAACAAGTTGTTTATCTCAGGAAGAGATGAAAGGATAAATCGTGATTCACACGTCTACACAAACAAATTAGATATCGGCAAAAAACAGTATTTTGTCAGTTCAAGGGCTCCTTAAAAAAGAGGAAGAATAAATGTCCCGTCTTTTCACTGATGTGAGGTTATCACGCCGTGGAGCTCTTCTCCAGAGGATCTCAGAGTTCCTCCTCTTGAGCAACACGCTCTCTCTCCACATCCCTGCAGTGTCCACAGCAGGGGTATCCATCCGACTCCAAGGTAACCATGACAACACCTCTATCAGGGACCAACACTGAAATGTGTGCGTCTGCAGCCGGAGTAATCTCCAGATAGATAAGTGGAAATGATAGTAAGTTTGTACCTCGCACACACACATACACACACACAGACACACACACACACACACACACACACACACACACACACACACACACACACACACACACACACACACACAAACACACACACCCAGTCCTAATACATGCAGATTGGCATTACTTTAAAATAGGTTATAGGTTAATCTAGGTGGTACGTTGGCCCTTTGATACACAGGATGACTACAATCCAACATGTGGGCTGATATTTATATGAGTGTTTGGAATTTGTTCCAGATCCAAATACAAAAGAACAAATCCAATTTAAATGTGTTTTCACAGGGAGACTGTTGAGCCTTTGTGGAGGTATGAGTGGCAGTCTAGCTCTCATGTTATTCTCTGTGTGTGTGTGTGTGTGTGTGTGTGTGGTGTGTGTGTGTGTGTGTGTGGTGTGTGTGTGTGTGTGTGTGTGTGTGTGTGTGTGTGTGTGTGTGTGAGTGTGTGTTAGAGTCTAGGTTACACGAGGTGGTTTATAAATTGAATCATCGCTGCGGAGGAGATCAAATGCCATGAATGATGCAGTAACATGTTTCATCTCCTCTTCTCGAGTTATTGATTATTCAATATTAAATAGAATACATTCTATGCAAAGCACATACACATTTCTGTGGGTGTGGGATGGAAAAAGGCCATGAACGGGTTTATTAGTGTGGAAATGGTCATGAATTGATGTGTTATTCTAATGTCGCGCTGCAGCGGCTTCAAGTGAGCGACAGGCGCGATGCTCTTTTTTCCTTTTAAAAAACGCAGGAAGCTGCAGCGAAGTGAAAAACACTTGAATAGTTCAATGATGCTTTCAACGCTGCAGTCGTGCCTTTAATCAGAGAAATGATTGCAGACAGCACATTGATTATGATGATTACAGTGTCCTGAGGTCAGATCCGCTGTGTCAGACTGAATGTACAGTAGGAAAAATTAAATCAGCCTCAATTGTAAAGCAGGAAATTACGATTGAAAGCAAAGAAAAGGAACAACATGTCCCGATTTTACTCTGTTTGTGCCTCTTTGATTTAATCCTGCATTAAATCAACAGAGCACATGGAGTCGAGAAGATGATTTCCCTCCAAATAATATGAAGATACATATTACAAAAGCACAAAATGGGTCCATCACACTGTCAAATGAGGTCGGACCGAAGGAAACACAAAATATATGTTCGTGGGAGAGAACTCTGAGCTGCTAATCAGAGAGCTGGATTCACAGGCTCACTGCAGACCACACTTCAGGGGCTTATTAAAAACAACACTGAAACACATTGTGTGAGACCCCGGCCCCTCCTCACATGGAGAGGAGGCAACGTGAAGCAAACCGCTCTTTTAGAATTTAAAGATCCCTGTCGTTCACCTGCACATCAACACAAACCGCCGGCTTCTCTTTTGTCGAGCTGCCCTTCACAAGAAGAACCTTCCTGCCGAGCAGCTGCCGAGCAACAGGGACACGGAACAAAGCTGCCAAATCCAGGACCTTGCCTTGTCGTGTAATGAGTGTAAGTGGAGCCATGAATCCAGACGGGCCCCGGTGGCCAGCGCTCCACTGTTAATGTGAATTAATTGTGACTGTGGTGAGCAGCCTCTGGTTAAGATAATGACTTCACCTGAGGGGTCCTGAGTGGCAGCGAGGCAGAGGTAATTGTTCCGAACATCCCAGTGAGGCGCTCTCAGCGTGATCAGTCACCACTTATCCCAGTGCAGCCGCGCTGAGAGCACGTGTGTGCTCGCCGGCGTGAAAACGAGATGAAGAGCGACCAAGATTTTAAATTTACAGGTTGTAAAGATGGAATCTTATGGAGAATGTGCTTCTCCGTAAATAAAAATACTAACTGGGATATAAATCCTACATGCACTGTCAAATACAGATATCTCATGAATATTAATACAACTGTGGTAAACATCTTCAACACAGTGATTCCTCTGTTTGACTATTGAGCTGAGTGAGGCCAAAGCATTGAAATGTGCCCCTTGTGGCTGGCTGCGGTATAGGTGATAAACACTGCCTCCTCCATGTTAGTGGCAGAAGACTATAAACAAAAAAATTGGGGATTTCTCTTGGAGACAACAAGTAAAAAATATATATAACACAGGTCTATAGTTCGTTTTTAGACATTTTAATGCAGAATTACTACATCTTGTATTATAATAAGAGAGACAGGAGCTTGAATCGAAAGATTGATTCCTTGTTCGATAAAGAGCCTTTGCCACAAAGTGAAGTATCTGTGCAGAAACCTGCCCTATAGAGTGGAATGCATTAGCACCACAGAGAGAATGCATGCTGGGTAATTACTTATATAAAGGGTGGACGGTGGAGATAAAGGTGTTCTGTCGTCACACGTGGAGCCGATAGGACGGCTGCAGCCGGAGCACGGTGGTGAAAGATGCTTGACCGTCGTGGATGTGGGCGCGGACCCGGCAGTTAACCTTTCGATGGCCTAATTAAACCACAGAGCCATTAGAGAAAAATCCATGATTGAATCAGAGCGGCACCACGAGGGGAATGAAACATATCTCTTTAAAGCACTTCGTTCACGGGACGCCGTTAAGTGTGTGTCAGCCTCCTGCAACACGGGGAAGTTGTGGTGTTGACTCACTTACAGGGGCTGAACCGGCTCTGTGTGAGACCGTAAACAAACACTGCAGGTCGCATGTTTTATTAAAATGAAAAATGTGACACGTGTTAAACTCCCTTTACTGCGTTTTTTGTGTTTACTTTGTAGATACACAAACAACAAAAAGCATCACACGTCTCCTTTAAGATACGTCACAATTTGCACCTTTCAGATCCTCGGGGAGTGAATTTAAATTGTGTTTAAATGGCTCAATGTCTTAACATTTCAAGAATATATTGAGGATGCAGGCTACTCTCTCTCTGGGGGGGGGTGTACACATCATCATGGGCACTCACAGGTGACGAATCCCAGCTCCACCGGCCTGGGAGCATAATTAACACAAACCAGTGTTTTTAGGTGTTTGCCACGAGGGCAGCCAGTGTGTCATCAAAACTGTTCAGCAACAAATCAATCCCTTCTCCTTTATTCCACAAGTCGACAAACTTCACTCAGCTCTTGAGACACAAACCCTGTGTGACCTCCGTGTTCTTTTTGTGTTTTTTTCTCAGCAGATGGTCTGTCTCAGTTGTGCTGATGCATTCAGATCTCCTGATGATTGTCTCCAAAATAATCACTTAGGGCTGTAATCTGGGTGTTGTGCCGGCTGAGGTTTTGTTTTCGGCAGCGGCACAGCGTGATGGAAGCACCCCCCCCCACGCTCCCGCTCATGAATGTTAATTATTGAATCATTCCTCACTCGCATGGCTCCGTTAATGTCAGCCCAATGTGACAGGGGCGGCTCCTTAAATCTTGTTTGTGTCGCCGTGGCACTCCTCCGCCGCCGCTCATGACACCAGCATCATAAACACTGGAGATGGTTAATGGCGTCTTTTCGCCTGGAGCCAGTGTTTGGACTAAGATTCACTCTGCAGGGATCTACACTAACTTGGAGATATTTCCAACGTGCTGCTGTTTACTCTCTCATGCGTCAATAAGAGAAGCTGAACATTTTCCTACCCTCGGAGATGTGAGCACCTTCCTCTGTGGCCACTCCGCTGGCATTTACCCTGACATTTGACATTCTCAGACTCTGTTACCAAGTTCCGGCTCTTCAACAATTTTACTAACAAAATCCTAATTTCTCAAATGGCAGATTTTACCGTATTAAAATGTATCAAAGATCTTTTCAGTCTTTTGTTCTGTTTGGCCTCGGATTCTGAGCACATTAAAAAACAACCTCTCCAACCTTATGAATCTGTTTGGTTTTGTCCTCTCAAACCAATATCCAGTTATCATCTGTGTGGAAAGTGTGAAACGAGCCAAACACAACTACTACGCAGTTTGTAATACAAAAATACTGCAAGGGAATTTAAATTTAAATGGAAATCATCAAACCCTAAAGATGAGAAGGCAAAGTATAAGTCAGCTGTATTGATATCAAATAATAAACATATTTTATCAAAAGAGCAATGGAGCTTTGTTACAAACTGGAAATGTCAAAGCCTCTACAAGGCCCAACAGTTCCCATCGAGCTGCACCACATTTCACACACTCAATAATATCAGCTCTCTAAATATCCCTGATTTCTTTCATCAAGATTCATGAATTATTATCTTTAAGCTGTGAAAACGTCCAATAGGAACTCAGTGGTTCTGCACGAGGGATATTATCTCTGTGAATCTATCTGTAAAGATAATTTTGTCTGCTAAGGATTAATTGTATTTTTGATTTTCTAAGTGTCTAATCAGTCGTCTGATATAAAAATCAGAGACCCAACAATTCCTATAAGAGATGAAGGATGCCCATTCTGAAAGTATTTTTAATTCTCAATTATCTGACTAGAAAGTAACAGAGGAGAAAACCTGTTTATGGTAGAATCTTAAACATGAGAACTCGGCGCCTCACCAGTAACCGTGTCCTCGGAGGAGTTGTAAGATGTTTTTTACTGCTCGTAAAAAAAAGCCTTTTGGTCTCAGGTGGTTTCCACATCTCGTAAAAGGAAGGAAATCTCCAAATCAAACAACTGAAATGTCATTTGAAATTGCTCTCGGGAAAGATACATAAGTGTTTCTGGTTCAGATCGGCGGGAAGTCATCGGTTCCCGTCACCTTCTGGAACTCTTACAGATTGGTGGCGTTTAAAGAAAGAGAAAAGAAAAACAGTTTTCTGATCTGAGGTCGGACGCCGCTTGTTGAGGTTTGAGCACAGAGATAAACAGAGGGGTGTTGGAGAGGGACCCCGGGTCGGGCTGTAATACTTTAGGGAGTAATTGAGATCATAGATTGGAGAGTAGATTGATAAATAAAGATAAGACGGCACAAGTCCACGTTCTCTTGGACAAAGATGGAGGGGAAATAACGGAGCCAGAGACCAATCATGAGTCTGACATGTCAATCATGATGTTCCAACACGTTTCCATAGCATCAAATAACAGATTTATCAATAAAACCATTGGAAGGTACAGATTATGGTCTTATTGCTGTTTGTCCTGAAATGTGACAAAAGAACAGCATCAGTCATTTAAATTCGTATTTGTTCTAACAGTCCCAGTTGGAGTTTCTACATGTTGTTGCTTCTTTCTTTGTGTTTTTGTGGTTTAACGATCCAGCACTCCCTCCTTTCAACGCGCCAATCAGAAACCTGTAACCGCCATTAAAGTGCATTTTGATGTGAGGCTGATTCTCCTGCTGATTCTTCACATGGCTGAAAAAACTCTATTTCCTTTTTCTCTCCACAATCCTACTTCAGACACAAACTGGGGAAATTAACTCAGAGGCAAAGGCAATCTCCCAGACAGTTTAGTGACAATACATGAGCCGCTGTCCCCTGCTGGATCCACAGAGGAGCCGGGGCCGGGACTAATGCACCATGGGAAACAAAACACTCTCGTAGCGGGAGATGAACCAATTGAGTTGAATATCCAGAAGTGTTTTGGCTAAATTGTTGGTACAATATTCAGCTTGGGGCCTGATATATAGATACTGAACTTCACCAGGATTACCTCCACCAAGGAAGGAGTTCTCACTTCTTTCCATTGGTTTGTTTGTTCACTGGTTTCCATGGAGGTTAGTGGGAGGATGAGAAATTACTCAGTTTCTCAAGGAATATTTCATGGATCTTGACGATAAAATCAGGAACATTTAGAGAACTCATGTTCTATGAGTAGAGCGACACGATATTGAATGTCATTCTCGTGTTTTAGGGCGTATTTTGGACATTTTTAAGGATTTCCCAATTCCACAGACAGCCTCCTGGACCAGGAGCAGGTTTTATTTGTCCTTCAGAGCATCGTCCCATTTTCAGTCCCCACAGCCAAACTGGTGTCTGCCTGCACATGTGACTCACACCAATTGCAGGGGATTGAAACGGAGCTGCTGAGCCGACTCCACCTCTGTTTAGCAATTGATGGTTTGGCCCTTCTGCTGCTTAACTTTCCAGCGTGGAGGTCAAACAGCTTTCTGCTTCTTGGCTCTTCACTTGAAGATGGTGTCGGACAAAATTCTAAAGCTGAGCTAGTGGCTAGCAGCACTGATTGTGTAAAGAAAATCAAACTGACAAATAAATGTACATCTAAACCAAACTGTTGAGAATTTGGAGGTTTTTACACTTTTCACGTTGAGGACTTTTTCGAAGAAAAGTAAAATATCAAATCATCGAATACAGCTCGCGAAGGCTCAGCAGTTTATTCAATAACAAAACAGAGAGCACTCTCAATAGAGCAGTTACCTCCGTCAAGGAGCCATCTCTCCACCAAATTTGATGGAAATTGGTTTTGCACTCTTTGTGTAGTCATGCTAAAAAAGTAAATTAAACCAACGAGACACGGCTGAAAGCCTATAACCTCCTCGGTGGAGATTATAATCATTTATTACAGTCGTATTTATAACATGTCTGTGTTTGGATTGTTTATATTGTCCTGGTATATGACTCATTTTCCCTTTTTTGGTCATTTTTCCTGCAGGACAAACGCTGCTTAGAAACCAAGAGTCCACAAGTCTGACTCACCCTCTACACACCTTCACTGCAGCTGTTGTTCTTCTCTCTCTTTCTCCCCAACACAATTTCCAGTTTCCCTCGGCTGTGGCTCTGTGCCCCCCTGCTGGCACGAACAGAGCATAATGGAAATCTGCTGTGAAAAGGAGCTGCAGAAGGACTGGGCTCCTGCAGCGGAGGCACCACAGTCTTTGCCTTTGTTGCATCAGTGGTGGAAAATCCTTGAACACAATTTTTCATAATGGAATGAATTTCTTTGTTCCCGTTTAACAGCTGATAATGTTCAGATCTTTGTGTTCTGCAGCTGGTGTTAAAGAAGCGTGACCTTTTAAATGTGTCGTGGAGATGCTTCCTCCCGAAGTCAGTTAGATGGTGGTGGTTTTTTCTGTTTTTCAACACATTTAAAACGACGTAGGAGAGGCAGATCACTTACTGCTGAGAGACTGACTGACAGGTGAAGAGATGCTGAGTTTAGGGAAACAGGGAAACTATGAAACAACGTATAAATGCAAACATTAGATCTGCCTTATTATTTGGACTATGTATATATAGATATAAACTTGCCCTTTTAAAATCAAGACCCATGTATAATCATCTGGAAAATCAATAAAGATGTTGAAAGATGCTTGATCTTACGATGTTAAAGAAGTGAACTGTTCTCTGACTCATCAAATAAAGCAGATAAAGAATATGCAACAGCCATGTCCACCTTTTTAAATGGATTGTGCAAATATTACTGTAACCTTGTGAGCAAAAATACAGCTGTTTTAATGTAGTGATGTAATATAATGTAGCTAAATAGTGGATACATAAGTGTAGACGATAAATATCCATAAAATACATAGAAATGTACAAATATACAAATACATTCCCTCTATTGGAGTTTACAATTTGCTGTTGGGGTAATAAACGTGAGGAGGAGGGGTTATTGTGCAGGATTTTTGTCTCCAGTGTCAACGGGGACAAACCCTGTTGGGGGGGGGGAGTGGAGTCCATAACCCAGCATGTGTTGGACTAAAGGCGGGGACACAGACAGGTCGTCGCTCCCTCTCGGGGGGAGGGGGGGGAGGGGGGGGGGAACAATGTACTCATAACTAATGTAATCCCGTTACTCAGCGGGCACAGCGCACGGTGCGCACAGCCATTGGCCGCGCGGAGGGTTGGGTTTGGGTTTGGCCACTCGCTGCTGCTCGCTGCGCACACTGGAGATGGATCAGGACGCAGCGCGCCTCGCCGCCGTCTTCCGCGCACAGGCTGCACAGCGCGGCGCGTAAACCCGGTGCCCAGATGAACCAGCGTCCCCCCGGCTCCTCCGGCGTGCAATGGCTTAACAGGAGAGACATGAGTGTCCGGGCGGAGGACAGCATCTCCCTGTGCCAGAGGGCTCTGCAGATCGTCACGGAACTTTGTCTCACGGGCCACGTCGACCGGGAGAAATGCTCGGATATATTCCCCCTGGAGAGCAACATACCAGGTACAGGACACGCAGGTAAATGGAATAAAGTCTTTCTTTCATTTTTGTAAATCTAATTCCCTTCAATTCCACACTTTACACTTTATTGAAATGAAGACGTTGAGCAGTTGGATAAATCTTAACTTTACCTCTCGCCTGTTAAAACTTTGCTTTTGCGGAACGTGTCTTAACACGGATAAGTGTTTTTCTTTTTCGACCTGTTGCGCATCTTGCTGCAGCTCAGGCTGAGGGAGCAGCAACAGGTGGAGGAGAAACAGAGGTGGATGTCTCACTGTAGATAAATTAACCACGTCCTTCTCTAGTTTCTTCTATTTGCAATTTGAGTTCCTGCATTAACATTACATATTATAAACTCTACATCTAAATATGAGATAGAAGAGGAGAAGTCAGGAGCAGATGGAAACACCAAATTGTTTTCCGTCTCTTCAGGCTTGAACGTGTGTTTCTCTTTAATGCTGGCACTTTGGTTTTAAATGACTTTACATTGTCCTGCTTTATCAAACAGGTGCACATGCTGCCCCCTCTTTCTTACAGCTTGCTTTCTCTCCTGTTTTTCTCTTTCTCCCTTGCATGTTTGTCCGTCATATTTTGTCCCTCGCTTGCCTCTCTTGCCCCTTTCTGTGTGTCCTCCTCTGTCCTCCTCCACTGGTCTCCCCATGGTTACGTGTAGACATCTCTATTAGTCTGCTTGCCGTGGTCGTAGGTTTCTGTGGCCTCGCCCTGTTGGTAGTCTCTCTCTTTGTCTTTTGGAAGCTGTGCTGGCCCATCTGGAGGAGCAAAGCTCTGTCAGCCCATGCTGAGAATGGTCTCCACGTGGGCTTCCCCGAGGCGCCTCCACCCAACCCCCCGCCGATCACCGAGTGCAAGGCGCCAGAGGTGGAGAAGAAGCGCCCGCCCGAGGCGAAGGTGGGCGGCCGGAGCACGGTCAAGCTCCTGGAGGCGGCCATGAAGATCAGCCAGACGTCCCCGGACATCCCTGCCGAGGTGCAGACGGCCCTGAGGGAGAAGCTCACCCAGCAAGCTAAGATCCAGAGGCAGACCACAGAGCCCACCTCCTCCTCCAGGTACCTGACCCCCCTGCACACCCACTTCACTGGGCCTATTCATCCAATCACAATCACACTGTAATGACAGCAATTTTGAAAACCCACTTCAGCTTGTTTTCCTGACCACTTAGTAGTGGTCAGGAAAACAAAACTGATGCCTACACGAATAAAAGAGAACTCCTGGCAGTTCCTGACATTGTGTCCGCGGCCCTGGAGGGGGTCTGGCACTTGTCACGTGGAGCATCACGAACTGGCCGGCGACCTTCAAACGCTGTTGTCCACAGCAAATTGTCTCTTCCACTACGTCTGACTGGGAAAAAAAACACCACCCCCAGTATAGGCTCGTCAACTGGGGGCCGTGGCTCAACTCTCTGCTTCAGTTTGAAACCTGTAATCACAAGTCACGCTGCCATGGTAACGCCGGGAAGCAACCACAGTGATTAAACAATCAGCTCTGGCTTCTCTTTGTTTTCTAGAGCAGTGATTAAAGGGGAACGTCCATAATAAGCAGTGCTGTGGGGCGGGAGCTGTCAGCGGTGGAAGGTCGGGTTCTGGTGACAGGCGCCACGCAGCTGCGCTCGGTTTCTCAGAAGAAGAAGAAGAAGAAGCAGTTATAGCATTGGTTTGTCGTTGGGCTCGTTAATTAAATGATATCGAGTCCAAGGTCGTGGTGAATCACACGCCTACCAGGGAAAGAGAGAGGCCAGGTGAAAGATTACAGCTCCTGCTCCTCTCTCAGTCCTTCCTCCCACTCTTCTGACAGGGAGTTCTGATTTACAACGTTTAGGGTCAATCTAAGTTGCACCTTAAAACATCTTAAAACATAATGAAACTAGAATAAAGAGAGGGTAGATGTTCTTAACCAATTTCTCTCCAGATTCTCTCTTTTAAACATGTATTGATGGGTTAATAGAAATGCTCTTTAATGACAGGGCAGTTAACTGAGGGACGATCGATCGGTTTGTGCACAAAAGCTTAGAAAAGGGTGAAACATGTATTTTCCTTCAGCCCAGTTTATACACCTAGTGTTTTATTTGGATAAACAACAACATAAATAATTGATTTTTACTTCATTGTCAGATGAAGACACATAGCTAATCTTAGCTATTGAATAATGCAGATGGCTGTGGAGTAAAACGCAGTCCCCTCGGTCGTCTGCATTAGTCAATACTTTGCTTTTTGCAGCTCTAAGACCTGTTGGATGAGCCACAGTCTTCTACCCCAGGTGTGATGTGAGGGGATGAATCTAGCAAACACTTGGATACATATGAATATATACTTTAAAGCTGGCAACACAAACCAGGAGGAGCAGCAGAGCAGATAGCTGCAGCAGATCTGATCACTTAATGAGTTTTTTCAGGATGTTTTTAGCTGCATTTCAATCAAATTTCGATGTTTTGTTATGTGACAATATTTGTGTCTAGACTCAAATTTGCAGCTGTTCTCTCGGTACCGTATCATTTGTGCCTCGGCTGTCAGATCGCTGTGATTGTCTAACCGTCGGACGAGGGAGGAGGGCCAGTTGCTAGGTGACAACATTGGCAAGTCAAACACAACGGTGGTTTTCCCCTCGAAAGATGTAAACCTCAGGAATTTGCAGCATTTGTGGGGGAATGGTTTTTAATAAGAGCTTCAAATCTGAATGCTGAATTTTTTTCCTTTTTTCAGAAGTGATGAAACCTTTCTCTTCGACCACATGTGGTTTTATTATGTTGTTTTCTCCAGGAGGAGAAAGCAGCAGTAGGTTGAAGCTTCTGTGTAGGATGGAATTTAAGAATAATAACCCTCATTACCAAGCTCACAGAATCTTCCTGTGTCTGTCCAGGTCATATTTAAAACGTGTCAACATGCATTAAGCAAATTGAAGGTCCGCTCAAAGAGTCATCATGGTACATGTCTTGGCAGTGACCCATAGAGGGCGCAACAGCCACTTGAGCCCTCTGGTTGTGTGGAACTAGATTATCTGAGCATCCGCTGGTTGTTCTAATCTAGATTTCTCTACTTCTTCCCTGAAACAAAAAAACAAACCACCAGGAACCATATGTGAGCGCCTCCTCCAGACGGCAATGTCAAAACAAGTTCAATTAGCTCCACATTATTATGCATCATGCTTTTTCAGATGTACCCTCTCCTGACAAACCATTAGCACCCATCATAACAAAGCCACTCATGCGTAACACTGACACTCGAGACATTTACCAGATGCCCTCTTCCCTTCTCAACAGGCACAATTCATTCAGGCGCCACCTGCCTCGTCAGATGAATGTCACCAGCGTTGACTTCAGCATGGACGCCGTGCCTCTCCGCCAGTCCTCCACAGTGAGCATCGGAAGAATCAAACCTGAGCTCTACAAGCAGAGGTCTGTGGACTCGGAGGGCGAGGCCAGGGAGCCCGTGGAGACGTGTGGGAAGCTGAGCTTCTCGCTGCTCTACGACTACGAGGAGCAGGCTCTGGTGGTGAGGATCCTCAAGGCCCTGGACCTGCCCGCCAAGGACTTCACGGGCACCTCCGACCCCATACGTGAAGATCTACCTGCTGCCGGAGAGGAAGAAGAAGTTCCAGACGCGCGTCCACCGCAAGAACCTGAACCCCATGTTCGACGAGACCTTCCGCTTCCCCGTGGTGTACGACGAGATCTGCAACCGCAAGCTGCACTTCAGCGTGTACGACTTCGACCGCTTCACCAGCCACGACATGATCGGCGAGGTGGTGGTGGACAACCTCTTTGAACTCTCGGATCTGTCCAGGGAGGCGGTGGTGTGGAAGGATATTCATGCAGCGACGACAGTGAGTTGGCGTTCACACTCGGCTCTTAGGAGTGATTCAGGCAACAGGAAGTATTTGTCTGAATCACTCCTAAGAGCCCGAACAGTTAGAAGAAGTGGCAGGTGGAGCACGCTGCATAATTCATCGGCTCGGGGGAAATGCGTTTCAGCAGCCAAAACTCCCACACGTGTTTTTTTCCAAAAACTGCTGGGTACTCTCCACGTAAATATAGCAAATGAGAGTATAAAAATACCAAATCGTGAGAAATCTCCAAAGTAGTTACACAAACAAGGCTTTACAGTGTCATCACATAAACACCAGTGTCATATGTAACACACTGGCCCACACAAACACATTTCACTCCTACATAAACACTGAAACACGAGCCTCTGCTTTCATTATGATTTATATCAGGGGGATAAACAGTGAGTCTTTGTTTTCACATTAACTCCTGAAAGATAAACTATTTATTCAGTTCAAAAACTCACCAGATATGAATCTTTATTATCTTAATTAAGCTGGATTGCATTCATCTATTGGTTTTGAATGAATCTGCCAAAATGTTAATTTACAATAACACATTTTAGTTTTCTGACTGAATCAAGTGTTTACCTGTGTATCTGATTAAGAAGCTGCTACAGTTTGCACACAGACTCACAAGAGTTTAAGTTATTAACACAAATTGGAAACACATAGTACAGGTGACAGTTGAATTGAATGGGGCAGTCATTGAAGATCCACCTGTGTCTTTCTACTATGAACAAAGAGGCAAAATCCCTGCTTTTAAAAACGACGATTCTAGTTCACATGTAGTTTGTGAGCAGAAATGTGAAATTTCCATGTAGATTGAAGGGGAAATAATCTATAAATCTGATCATAGTCATACGAGTTATCACAGAAGTCGAATGTTTCTCCACATAAAACACAAACAGCAAAAACTTGTATCATAGGTAACTTAAAATTGCTTTTCAGTTTTGGTTTCTTGTTCCTCAGGAGAGCGTGGACCTCGGAGAGATCATGTACTCGCTGTGCTACCTCCCCACAGCGGGGAGAATGACCCTGACTGTCATCAAATGCAGAAACCTCAAAGCCATGGACATCACAGGCTCTTCAGGTAACCCCGACAGCGGATCAGATGTGGCCCGCTTCAAACGCTCAAACTGAGCCATAACTCACAGACTTAGTTGAAAACAGGCAGCGGGCGTCCACTTAGAATGGAAATGGGGGAGAAGAGATACGGGGGGGAGGCCACTGGGAACAAGTGTGAGCGTGAGAGAAGTGAGATAAGAGCACAAGTTTCTCTCTCATAGTTTCTCTGACATTCAACTTCCCCCTGAACATTTAGTTCCTTATTAAATCATCCTATTTAACGGAGATCTCACCAACCTGTGTCTCTCAGATCCGTATGTCAAGGTGTATCTGATCTGCGACGGACGAAGGTTGAAGAAGCGGAAAACAACGACCAAGAAGAGCACGCTGAACCCCGTGTACAACGAGGCCATCATCTTCGACATCCCCCCCGAGAACGTGGAGCAAGTCAGCTTGTCCATCATGGTGATGGATTACGACCGGTGAGTCCAAGCTGGAGACGTTCAAACTATTCACTGGAGGTCATCTTTTCTTTTAGGATTGTTAAGGACATGATAACCATAAAGAAAAAGCGTTTTAAACAGATTTAATAAGCTTGTGAAAGTGAGGTCAGTTAGTTTCTTTCTCCCGGTTCAGACTCGACCTTGACGAGCCTCCAGCTACATTTCAAGACTTTTTCTTTTCATCTAAAAACCCGATGAATTACACATTTATTTAATCAGCACAGTCATTATGTGTCTGAATCTGCAACCCGGTCTACAGGACACATAACTATGTGCATCTGAATCTGTGCTAATGTGTGTGTGGGTGTGTGTGTGTGTGTGTTTGCTGCTAACAGGGTTGGACACAATGAGGTGATCGGGGTGTGTCGCGCCGGGCCGGACGCCGAGGGCCTTGGACGGGATCACTGGAACGAAATGCTGGCGTATCCGCGGAAGCCCATCACCCACTGGCACGCGCTGGGAGAGGTACGGTGATGTTGTCGTCCTCCATCCCTTCACTCTGTCACTCCCTACCTCCCCCCCATACACAGTCTCAAAAAACTCATATTTACAGAGATTTCTAGGAGCTCCTGAACGTGACAAAGAAACAAATCAGATCATCCCACGTTTGAAAGTTGAGCATCGCCGCTCAGCTACACTTTTCCTTTTCTACTCTGAGAGCATTGTGGGTAGTTAAGGTAATTTAGGTCAAACATCTGGACTTTAAATTATCTCCTGTACTTATTATTATCTATTCTGGATTCAATATATATCCCACACAACACCAGAGTCAAAACAATGCATTTAGATTTATTAAATCACGTTTCTCTGGTCAATTAGTTTTTTTATTTTAAAGAGAAAATCCAGGAACGTACCAATTATAGAAATATTTTAAAAGACAAAACGGATGAGTTCATGATTTAGAGTCGTAAGTCCAGTGCTGATGGAGAAGTCACCAGCTTTTCAAACTTCTTACAATATTGTCGTTCACAGTAATTTTACATGTTATCCATGTTTTTTCCTCTTTTGCCGAACCTGCCCCCCCCCATCTGACGAATAGGAAAGCCCAAGGTGATTACTCATCTTCAGTGGTTAAACGTCTTTATGTAAAAAAACTGTGATCATAGGCAAAACTAAGTAGTAAAAATGGACGTGGCAGAAAGGTAAAGAGTCAGAGAAGGAGATGGGTGCACTTGTTAGTTTGGGATCATATGTCTGAACTGGAATTTAAGTCAAACTTATTTCCAACCTGCATAAAGGGCAAAATAAAAGTAGGATTCCTACTAGAGTCTTAGGAAACATAGCAACTTTTTGGTGAGGCTCTAATTCCTACTTCGGCCCATTTTGGGGACCATCCTGACAAACGCTGACATAACTCAAGAGTAACTGAGGAAGGAAATGCTTCTGCTGTCCAGCCCCTGTTTAAGCTTGTGCTTCTTTCCAGAGGGAGTCTCATAGTAACCCTGCATCCGGCTCCCTCGGCCGTAATCTGCTCATGCCATCTGACGTCACTGGGCTGAATTGGGCGGGGTGTTTGAGTTTTTTTTTAATAATCAATAAATCCCATCAGAAAATCGTGTTTTTATTTTATATTAATTACTCTGTCAACTGTCCAATACAAACCCCCCTAAACAAACACAGACCCGCACATCTCATAAGACTGTGTGTATCTACATATGATATTAAATCCTTCACTCTGATAATAGATTAACATCCTATTCTTCCCCTCCCCTCTTACGCTCGCCTCGACAGACCGCCCTACAAAGTGACACCTACATATACACACCGCCTAGCCACCCCCCCTGTTTTCCCCTCTTCACTCTCTACTTACTGCAGAGAGTTATTAATTATTATTGAATTTACTTATTTTTTGTAATTATTATACACTTTTACCTATATCTCTCGTATTATTGTACGCATTATGTTTTCGTATACCGCATATCCCTACCCCGCATGTATGTTCCGCTAGTATCCCCTCCCGACACGCCATATATATTTTCATATACAACACTCCGTTGGTAGAGATATATACACAAAGAGAACTCTCAGTTGTCCCTCAGAGTGTGATGTAGCTAGAGCTCCCGCTCGCCTCGCTCGCTCTGATATTCTCCCATTATTTGTGTGTCAATGTCGTCTTGTTTTTGTACCCAGCAGGGGTTGCGTCCGACCCTCCAGAGAAAGAGCCCCCAGAGATGTGCCAGATGTATTGATAGCGTGGGGTTTTGGTTGGTTGGTGGTGGCGGGTTGGGCAATGTTGGTGTATATGAAAGCTTTGACCAGTAAAATGTAACGTAGGCATGGGTGGAGGGGCACTTGGGTGGGATGAGGGGGGGATGGGTGGGATTGGCGATGTGGGGGGGGGGGGGTGAGGGGGTGGGGTGGGGGGGGGGGAGGGCCGGGGGGGGGCGGGATGGGGGTGAGGTGGGTGCGGGAGGTGGGTGTTTGTGTTTTCCCCCGTTGCTGTGGAGGATTGGGTGGACGGGGTGGGGGGGGGGGGCGGCTGCTGGTAAGGGGGGGGGGGGTGGGGGGGGGGGATGAGATGTTGTCTGGTGTTTGAGTTCGCGTGGGGTGGGTCTCGGTAATACGTGAGGGAGTGGTGGTAGGGGTGTCGGACCACGGGGCGGTTGAGAGATGGTGGTGAGTTTGTGGGGTGTTGAGTGGTGGATTCGTGAGTGTGGGGTGGTGGGCTCCTTTCGTGATTTCGCGGGGGGCTTTTGTGGAGGTGGGGACTCTGTGTTAGTTGGTCCTTGGGTTTGCCTGCTCCTGCTCGCTGGGTAGTTGTCTGGTGGAGAGGTGTTTGGAATGATTTCTTTTTAGGCTTGAATGAGGTGCGAGTTTGTATTTCAACCTCCTAGCTTAGCTTTATTCATATCAGGTAATATATTTGTTCTTTGTGCCCCTGCGAGCCATAAGGTTGGGTCCCAGTAGTGGATAGCTTGTTGAATAGTGTGGGTGTGGTTTGGGTGTTTGTTATGTAGAGCGTTGGAGAGGGAGGATAATCGGCGCGCGCTTTGTGTAGACTTTGATAATGGCACAATAGTCATGTAGTGGCTCAGGTTGCTCGTTGCACTATGCCGCTTGGGTCTAGGGATCTGACTGGCTCGTGGGGGAAGGAGTGGCAGGAGGTAAGTGCCAGCCAAAGCGTTGCCGAGGGCTGTGTTGAGGGCGGCGGCGGGGGAAGGGGTGGGGGGAGATGGTGTGGTGGGGAGAGAGGGTGGTATCGGGGGGGATGTTTAATTCTGTGGGCGCGCGGGGGGTGGTTTGTGGGTTTTCGTTTGACGGTTTGGGGAGAGTTTATTGAGAGTGGGAGAGAGTGCGATCATCGTATGTGGCGTTCTTGAATATCCAGCGCTTTTTCAGTATGGGCCGGGGTCCTCCAGGAGCTTGTTCTTGCTGATCTAGTGTTTGTTGACCTTCATGTGTTGATGCCTTTGGCTGTTGTGCAGTGCTTCTACCTACCATGTTGTGCCGGTTTTGGGTTTTAAATTTTCACCAATGAGTCACTCATCTCCAGCCCAGTTGGAGAGCCTTCGCTCCTTGTCGGTGGTCGGCGCTTTTCCTCGGTTGCGGGTGTTGCGGGACAGGTGGAGTGGCGCACTTTTCGTCGTCCTCCTTGCGATGTCTGGGCCTTGTGGCGACTCGATGGGTTGAGTGTGTGTGATCGTGCGGTGGGATGGGGGTTGGGTGGAGGGCGCGCCATTTCGGGGGTAGTAAGCCCCGACGTGGAGACCATTTATCAGTATGGGCGTGTGTCCACCTCCCCCGGCCTACCTGGCTTTTGCCTCTCCAGGATGGGCCAAGCCAGCACAGTCTTCCAAAAGACAAAGAGAGGGGTCAAAAAGACCATAAGAAGTGAGATACAAAGGAGGGATGGAGGAAAGCCGAGGAGATCTAAACCAAACAGGCGCAGCGTGCAGGCCGGGGGACCACAAGCAAAGGGTATAGCCTGACACCGACAGGCACTACGGGTCAATAGGACAGTCTATAATAGAGATGTCTACACGTAGTACCATGGAGGAGAAGCGAGAATACATGTAAGCAGAACGAAAGGACTCAAATGGCAGAGAGAGGACTGGGAGGAGGGACACACGAGGAAAAAGGGGCGATCACCACAAAGAGATTAGCAAAGAGAAGAAAGGGTAGACGAACTGCAGGATTTTCAAGATCAAGGTGAGAGGGGAGAGTGATGTAGAGGAGAGGCAATTGTACGTGATTAAAAGTAGAGAGTTGGTTGAGAAGAGGAGAGCTATGTCGTTGTCCAAAAAAAATGTCCGAGGGCAGAGGGGTTGCGCCCAGTGAGGGGCATGACTAAACTGATATTTTAGTACGAACAATCATCACGTGTACACGCATTAAAACATGCTGATATTGTGTAGTATTCACCAGATGTAGGATTGACAAGAAATATAAATAATAAGAAGTAGAACAAGATAAAAGAAATAGATTTAATCGATAACTTCTCATAATCGAACAGGTAAAATGTAAATTTAATGAACAGTATTGTGAGGGAGTGTTATAGCTAAACCCTATGACGTATTAGGAAGAGACATGAGTCCCTTGTGTGTCTACTGGTCAGCTATGATGCACCTGAGTTTTTGATAGCAGTCTCATCAGTATAAAGAATGATCGAGAACAATGACTATAATCTATGTTAAAATACATTCTATTTTATCAATATGAAGTGTTCCCATAGGGGATATGGAATCCTGCAGTACAATATAAGATGTTGTAGGGAAGCACAGAGAAATCACGACGTTCAAGCCTGAAGAGGACCGGGGGAAAAACGGGGGAAAACAATTTGGTGTTTCCATGACTGCTTGTGACTTTTTCTCTATTCTATTATTATTTAGATGTTAGAGTTTTTAATTGTGTATGTTAATGCAGGGGGAACTCAAATTGTGCAAATAGAATGAAGAAAGAAGAAGATAGAAACTAGAGAAGGACGTGGTATAATTTACTCTACAGTGGATACATCGACCTCTGTTTCTCCTCCACTGTTGCTGCGTCCCTAGCCTGATGCGTGCAGCCAAGTATGGCGCGAACGCATCAGCGTTCGCCACGAAGTCGAGAAAAGAGCAAAAAGACTTATCCGTGTTAAGGACACGTCCGCGAGCAAAAGCGCAAAAGTTTTGAACAGTGGCTGAGAGGTCAAAGTGAAGATTATCCAGACTGCTCAACGTGTATTCATTGCACTACAAGTGTAAGTGTGGAATTGAAGGGACATTAGATTTACAAAAATGAAAGCATTAAAGTCCAAGGATTGTAGAACGTGTAATTATCTTAGTTCATTTACCTGCGTTCATCAATCATTCTTCATATTATTGCAATGACACGGGATCGTGTCCTCATCTGATTGGAAAAACGGATTGTCTTGTGTGCCCAGATGGTTACACTAGTTGAAAACACATAGAGTGTTGCCATAATGTGAACTCAAAAAAAGCAGGAAAGCAAGGAGGGAGACGAGTTAATACCTGAGCATGTTTGTCTAGGTGTCATGGGTACGAGTACTGGTGTGGGCTCCGTGTGACCCCAAAGGTTCGCCTTGATTATATCGCATATATAATTGTATGCTGGCATGATCTCAGATCTTGCAGAGCCCCTCTGGCGCATCAGCGACATTGAGAAAAAGGATGCCCGCAGAAACCAATAGTCAGGATTTTAATACGAGCAGAAGAGAGCTAGAACATAAAGTTCCAACACCGCTGTTTTCGTCTGTGGTTGTTATTGTCACTCTAATGTCTCTACTATGTGAATTGAAGACTCAATAACATAGGTTAAACTTAGACACGTAGATGTGGGATCAAAGATACCGAGATGGGGGGACGCTGTGTTTCATGCATGCAGAGGCACGGGTATTACGCTCGGAGCACGCGGCTGTGCAGCTTCTGTAGCGCGGTAACGACATTATCGGCTATTATTCTATTAGATGCGGAGAGGATAAGAGCGCGACTAGATAGTCAGTAGAAAAGCATACCCATCTAGTCCAGGTGCGCAAGCGCGGAGCAAGTAGCGAGCGAGTGTGTAGTCGATATTGTGTGGCGCAAGAACCCAACCCAGAATCTGTCTCGCCGCTGGTCGTATGCGTGTTGTGGCCTCCACATATGTGGCTTAGTGGTGTGCACAAGAGTTCTGATGCGGCTGGTGCCCGCTGTGGTGTCGGCGATTGCATTTCTTTTGTGTTGGATGTCCATTGGGCCCCAACTATACCCTCCGACTACCCCCGTGCTGAGATGGGGGATTGCGTCGACCGGGGCGGTGTCCCCGCACGTGGTTGTCCTAAGAGCTGCGTGGGGGGGGTGTGGGTCTAATAGAAACTAAAAACAAATTCATGGGGGGGGGGAGGAGTGAGATGTGGAGGGAGATGAGGGGATTCATAGGGGATTGGTATTTGGTTGAGGAGGATAGGAGTGGGGGGGGGGGGGGTGGGGGGGGGGGGGGGGGGCGGGGGGGTGGGGGGGGGGGGGTGGGGGGTGGGGGGGGGGTGGGGGGGGGGGGGGGGGGGGGGGGGGGGGGAGGGGGGGGTGGGGGGGTGGGGTGGGAGGGGGGGGGGGGGCGGGGGGGTGGGGGGCGGGGGTGGGTGGGGGGGGTGGGGTGGGGGGGTGTGGGGGGGTGTGGTGGGGGGGGGGTGGGGGGGGGGTGTGTGTGGGGGGGGG